>JAPMLY010001502.1:0-100617 GCA_026401115.1 Tetraselmis chui | reverse complement strand
AGGCTAGCTACGGCTTATAAGGCACGGGCTAGCTAGAGCTGACCGTGCTGACCGTTGGGGAAGTCGTTGGTCGTTGGATGCGTCTAACTGCTCGGGCAAGGTGGTTGCCCTGCATGTGAGACGCGCCGATATTGAAACCCTTAACAATAGCCGCTAGAGTTATTGTTCCGTACACATGATATTGGATATGCAAACCTCTAGATTCTAATCAATCTGACCATTTACCCTAGGGCACGTTTTGCCAGTAACCTAAAGCCAAAGGCTTGCACAGCCAGAATTAGTGTTGCGGGGGGATGGCGTGAGCCAGCCGAAGAACCGCCAAGCAGCAGGTGTTGGGGTCATGGTTGGGTCAATATATTTGCCGTCGGTCACAGAGCTATTCTTGGCCCAGCCACCCATAAATTTGATTACGGGGAGGGGCGCGCCGATGCAGCTAGCAGCGGACGCCGCGCCTTTCCGTAGGCTGTGCGACGTCCACTTGAAACCGGTGGGCGCGGAGGAGTTGACGGTGAGGAGGGCGAGGGCGAGCCAAGCGGAGATGGTGGACGCGGCGCCCCAATCGGTAGAAGGTTCGGAAGGTGAGAAGCTCGAAAAGGCGAGCGGGGGTGGCGTGTTGTAGAATTTGGTGCAGAATGCCGCGCGGTGCTCCGTCTAGTAGTCGAGCAGGTCCGCCAGGACGGGGTTAGCGGCTACAGATCTAGCGATGACAGGTTTTTTGCCGGCGTCGTGGCGCTGGTCTCCCTTAGATTTGCGTATAAATAGGCAGATTTGTTGAGAAGGCCTGTCGACAACTAGGTCGCCGGTCTCGCAGCGGGCGCCAGTTTCGGCGCGGCAGAAAAACATGTAATTGACGCACACTGCTAAACAGGCTCTGAAACGCTGCATCTGGGGAAGGGAAGCAGGGGTCCACGCGAAGGTACCGTGTAGGGTGTTGGCGGCTTGTAGGATGTCCAAGGCGACTTGTGCGGGTAGCGGGAGGCGAGCGGCGGTGGCAAGTAGGCGGTGCTGTAGCATTTCGAGGCCACGGCGGGCGTCCGCTAGGAGTTCGCCCACGGCGATAGGTTGGCGCCGGTGGTCGCGGAAGAATTTGTTAACCGCGGAGAAGTAAGGTTGCAGCGAGTTGGCAGCGACCGTTCCTAGGAGGGCTAGCCAGGCTGTGTAGCGGACCATCGTGGCTGGCGTGGCATGTAGCGGGGCGATATTTTCCTCTGCACAAAAAATAAAAAACTGTCTGATTGCGCTCTGGTAGCTCGAGTACGTAGAGGGCGCTAGCGAGTTGCTGAGTAGGGTAACCACCGTAACCCCGAGCTTATCCGATCCTAGGATGTCTTGAAAAGTTTCAGCTAGATCGGATGATCAGGGCGACTGTGCTGCTTCACGGCGTAAGCCGTAGCGCGGCGGTCCTGTACGCAAAGGAGGGACGGGCTGTACAGGCGTATTTAATTGGTCCGGGCGTAGCGCTCGGCCAATCGCACCGCGTCGAATGTAGAGCCAAGAGAGAGTGATAGCCGAAAGGCCACGATGCTCCACGCGGGAGGTCCGACCCCTTCGTGCTTGCCTAGCCTGCCGGGAAAGAACAGGTCGCGGGACGCTAGGAAGTGCACGGTCTCGGTGGCCAAGCGGGCGAAAGCGTGGTACCACGTTTTGTTTCGCCAGTAGGGGGCGATGACCGTCGCCGCGGCTTGAGCTTGTTCGAGTTTTGCGGCGAGCGCTGGGAGGGCAGACCATGGGGGGTTGCAGTAGTTGTTCTCGCGTCTCCACGCTGCGTCGGGGAGGTGCAGGTAGTCGATGTCCTCGGACATGGCGTCGCGCCAGCGGGCGTTGAAGCGTGGCAGTTGCGCGTTGAGCATAGATGCGAAACGGTCGATCGTATGTGGGCCCCACCGGCTCTGAAGGTGGTCGAAGAGTCGTGGGTTCAGTTGCCAGTCTTCGGAGTCCGTCTCGCGGCTGAGCGTGTCGGCCCAGACGTTGGCGGCCGACCGGATGTAGCGTGGGCGGATGTGGATGTCGTTGGTGTCGAGTAGGAACCACAAGCGCCGTAGCTCGGCCATCATGACGGGCGACCGGGACGTTAGCTTGGTTAGGGCGGCGACCACGGCAGTGTTGTCCTCGTGGAGGAAGACTTGTCGTCCTCGGAGTTGCGGTAGAAAGGATTCGACCGCGTGCCGGACCGCTCGAAGCTCCTTCCAAGTAATGTGTTGGAGGCGGTCGGGGGCGCTCCAAAACCCGCGGGCTTGGTAATTGGCGTCCTCGTTGAGGACGGCCCCCCATCCGTAGTTGCTCGAGTCGGCGTGCAAATAGGCGGTCTCGATGGGCTTGTAGATTGACCGGCCGTTGTGTTGGGAGGGTACCGTGCGCCACCACTCGAGGTCGCGTCGAAGTTGGTGGGTGAGGCGCACGCGTCCCCCCCAACCGGTACGGGTAGTCAAGACGTTGTGGAGCTCGCGCAAAAAGAATCGCGCGGGCGCGATGGCGAGATAGAGAAATTGAGCTTTTCCCGCGAAGGCTGCGAGTTGCCGTGTGGGTAGCCATCGTGCGTTGGACGCTGCTCGCCCGAGCAAGGAAGAAGCGTGTTGTGCGAGGTGTTGCAATTTTGCGGGTGGGGCGCGAAATTCTCCGCGTTGTAAATCCACCGTGAGGCCCAAGTGGTCGCCGACTTGCGTTGGCGTCCACACACCTTTCTTGGGGTTGCGTTGTAGGCCGAGGCTGTTTAGCAGGGCTTGGACGCGCTGCCGAAGTAGTAGTGCCTCGTCGTAGGAATCCGCCAAGAAGAGGAAGTCGTCCATGTAGGGGAGGAGTCGGGTTCCTCGCCATCGCGCGTTCCGGAGGAAGCGCTTGGACGGGCGGCGTAGGCCGGCCGGTGTAGATGCGGGCGTGGGAGGTGGTGGGCGGCGTAGGTGGTTCGTAAGCACGTGCGTGAGCTTGCAAAAGTAGTAGGCGGAGCCCGACCACCCCATGGGGAGGCACGCGAGGCGCCACAAGGTGCCGCGGTAGTTGACCGTGAAGTAGTCTCGGTCCTCCTCCCGGATGCTAAGGGTGTAGTACCCATCGGCGAGGTCGAGTGAGACGAAGTAGTCCCCTGGTCGAGATAGATGGCGGAGGTGCTTGAGGGTCTGGCAAGTCATGTTGAAGGTTGAGCAGTAGCGGTTGAGTTCTCGAAGGTCGATAATCAAGCGCCATTGGTTGCATCCGGGTTTGGGCACTAAGAACATCCGGGAAACGTAGCGGGGGTTCGTGGAGCGCTCCCATGCGCCGCAAGCCTCGAAGCGTGGGAGTTCCGAGTTGAGAAACTCGAGTTGGTCGGGTGTGGCGTCTAGCATAGAGATGCCGTGGTTGAACGGCTTGGGACGTAGGCCGTGCTTGAACTTCACACGTACGCCGTGGCGGATCCAGCTGAGGACTTGGCCGCTCGCGCCGATGCGCTCCCACTCCCGCCATTTTCGACGTACGCGGTGGCGCATGAAGGAAGATGTCGGGGAGCAAGAATCGGCGCGGCGGGCCACACCATCATTTCTTGCTTGGGGTTTTAGCCGAGTCGGTCGGCTTGGGGGTGGGGGTGGCTCGTGCCGCGGCTGCTGCTGCAGCAGCGGCCTTGCGTTTGTCGGCGGCGGCTTTGCGGGTGCGAGCGTCGGGGCCGGGGGACTTGTCCGGCCTGATCTTCGCGAAAGCGGCGCCGGCGGCGGCCTTGCTGGCGGCGTGTAGGCTGACCTCGAGCGTGCGGTCGACGAAAGCTTGGCGTAGCGCGTCCAACGGGCCGGTGACCGCGGTAGGACGCGGTCGGCAAAAGCGCTCGTGTGCCAATTCGGCAAACACGCGGTCCGCATCTGTGCTCGTTTGTCCGCCCTTGGTGAGGCGGAGGAAGCTCAATCTAGTATGGGCGGCCTCCTCCGTCGCTGTGTGGGTGCGATGACCCGCTCGGATGAGGGCAATCGCTGCCGCCTGCTCTGTAGGTAGAGGTGGGCCGTGCGACAACGTGTCCAAAGCCTCGCCAATTGCCGCGTTGGCGCAACTGTCGAAGAAGGCATAGCACCCGATGTGTAGGTATTCGTCGTACGCCGCTTGGGTGCGTTTGTCGCTTAGAGCTCGGGCTTAGAGTCCACAGACGTGGCTCCTCTACGTCGCGAGGGGGACGTTCGAGGCCGGCCGGGATGACTTCGCCGTAGTAGGTGAAGTCGACGAATTCGGCCGCGGAGGGGTCGGGTTCGTCGTCAAGCAGGTCGATAGGTGGCTCAGGGGCCGCCTTACCACCCTCCGTCGCTGTCGCGTCGGCGGGAATGGACTGTTGTTGATCAGTGGTAGCAGGAGTGGCTGTCGTCTTCTGAAGCTAAGCGAGTAAGGCAGCGTTAGCCGCCAAAAACTGCTCAGTAATCCGTTGTTCCGATGCCAAAACTGCCGTACGAATCTGTTCGGCTGTGCGTTGTTCGAGTGAGGTAGCGTGAGGGTCGGCCGCTGCGGCGGATGTAGACTGCTCGGGCTGCATGTTGGGGAACTCCGTAGCTGAACGAGGGGAAGTGTCGCGTGACGCTCGAGTGCGCATGGGACGAAAGGTAAAACTGACACCCTGCTCGACTACGAGAGTCAAGACTGCATTCGCGCGAAGCCTAGATTGGCTGAGAGTGCCTAGGCTCGTGGCTAGCTACGGCTTATAAGGCACGGGCTAGCTAGAGCTGACCGTTGGGGAAGTCGTTGGTCGTTGGCTGCGTCTAAGTTCTCGGGCAAGGTGTTTGCCCTGCAGGTGAGACGCGCCGATATTAACGGTAACATTAGCCGCTAGAGTTATTGTTCCGTACACATGATATTGGATATGCAAACCTCTAGATTCAAATCAATCTGACCATAATTACGACCGACGCGGATATCCGATATCATCACCCCCGGTGACCAGCCGACGACACGAGTAAAAAAAAAAAAAAGAGGAGAGCGGGAAATGTAATTATTTAAAATAAGATGAAAATAAATACATTCACCCACAAAAATCGAAAACAGCAATTAAAACAATTAACAAAAATCAAACTATGTCCGGACATTGAAGCGCGCTTTGCCTTTCGGAGCGATGTCGACGGAATGTTGCTGATAGTTATTCAGACCCACACATCTGGGCCGGGCAAGCAGCCCTGCTCGGGTGGTGCATGCAAGTCGCTGACAGCCTACCAATCTCTTCATAGCTACAGGCATATTGTGACTTTCCGAGTAGTATAGGTTCGTGGGTGCTATCTACACGCCCGCCAACAGGTCTAGATACTTGCAGCCGATGTAGTGAAGACTGGTATTTGCTACCTCAGCAAATATTCGGCAGCGGCGGTTCGCTTCCCCCGCGACTCTCTGCGGCCGAGGCCAAAACCTAACCTTTTGGCACCTGTCCACGTCACCACTAGCCCTTCCTCCTCGCCTGGTCCTCTCGGTCAGCGGAGGCCTACCCATTTTATCTCTCAGCTCTCCTCAGGCACGATCGGACGCAAAAGTCGCCCCAGTGCCTTGGGTGTCCGGCTGTGACGTTGCGTGACAGGTGGCATTGTGTAGTTTAGGGTTATTCCGGTATTCCTTTATTCCATCAGCCGGTCGTCGATACCCAACGCACCTCCACGCACGCTACCAAAACCCTCTATCCCATGCTCCCCCCCTACTCTCTCGACCCTGCCCTACGAAAAGTTGGCTCAAATGGTGCGTGACTGTCGTGCCATCGACCTGCGCCTTTGCCGCGCAGTGGGGACCGGAGGCATGAGGTTCAACCACAGCGCGTGGCGAGTGCGCCTCCTCTTTGTTCCAGCCACCCCTTCGCCCCTCAGCTCAGCGCAGTCTCAACTCCCCTGTGGAGTCAGGTAGCGGCCCACACTCTTTATTCATGCACAGACTGTGGATTGCGACTCGACCTGCTAACGCCAATAATAACACACACGCACACATATAGATAGACGAGCACACACACATGCACACACACACACACACACACACACACACACGTACACACGCATGCGCACACGTGCATGCACGACACACACACACGTACACACACACACACACACACACACACACACACACACACACACGCTCACACACAAAAACGCACGACACACACACGCATAAACGAAGGCAGACATACCCAAAGATGCGCGCGCAGCACACACACACACACACACACACACACACACACACACACACACACACACACACATACACACAGGCACACCCAAACACACCGGCAGAGACACACGCATGCACACGCATGCACAAACAAGCATTCGCACACACACACACACACACACCTGGTGTATGTGTTAAGGCGTGCGCTGCGACTGAGCTGCTTGAAGCCATGGTATGCAACCTTGACGTACTTGTGACGGTCAATCTTTAGAATATTACCGCGCTGCTTGTCTATGGTGAGTCCACGAATCATGTAAGTCCAGTCGAAGTCCAACGAATAGAGCATCTGCAAAGAGTACAGAGAACGCAAGGGGGAATGAGAAGTTTCAGTAAATGGCAGGCAAGGGAGAATGAGATGTGGGCATAAGGAAGACAGAAATTCCGACCAGCCTTGTAACTGCCTTACCTCTGGGTACCCAAACACTTGGACCAGCTTGTCTACTGTGAGCGTGTGGACGAGCGTTTCAAACTCTTCTGGCCGGTACTGAGCCAATGTGTAGTCCTGATCAAAGCCCACCGCTGTGACGGTGGACATGTTGACGTTGCGGTTGCAAAAGATGCGGCGCTCCAGCTTGATATTGCTGCCCACCATGCCATCTAAAATCTGTACTCAAACCCGGACGACTGCCGTCAGTCACTCCTACCCAGGGCACACCCCGCTCTATTTTCCCCACCTAACCAATAATCACAGAGTATTGCCGCTTAGTAGCGCCCACCAAATCGGAGTTCATTGCTGCTTTGCGCTCATTGCGAGAGCGCATAGGAATCTTTGGTGGCGCTGGCAGACGATCCTGCACGATAATTCGAGCCAATGGCACAAGTTACGCACTTTCCTCAATGTCTGGCACACAGCGATTAAGAGAAAGACATTAAGGGGATGAGGGAGGGGTTCGAAACGAGGAAGATACCAGCGCCGAATGAGAAAGACCGCCGCCACGGACATCACCCGCCTCCATGCTTGCACGTGGAGGCCCATGTATGGTTGAAAGGTATCGGGACCGTCGGGCGATGGGCTCTGTTCTGAGCCTGAGATCATAGGCATGCCGCAGAGTGATTGGTCAAAGTGTAGTCTCTTTACAGGTCAATGCAAGCTCAACATTCCGTATGCGCCTTCTGTGGCACAGCGGCCGTCAATAGCTCACTCGGTGTTTGTAAGTACGATCCTCAAACTGCGGACAGAAAAGCCGGAGTGCAAGCTCCGCCGCATGGGATACTGTGGACTGTATCTACGTTGATGGGCTGGGCTTTCATACTTGCGTGGGTTTACTAAGTGAGCACATTTCTGTGTGTGCTTGCATTTATCCAAACTTAAGGTAATGTGTCTGGATGCATACTGAAAGGAGTAGGGAGTCAACTATCATTCGCGTTAATATAGTCCAAGCATGTTTGTGAGCATGTAATCGCGGGTGTGCGTCTGCTTTCGAGGTTGCATATCATTCTGCGTGGATGACTGGGCAGATTTGTCTGTATCCGTGGATTATACATGCTTGTGTGCTTGTATGTAATTGTTTTCGCGATCCTGTGTGTGTGTGTGTGTGTGTAGTGCTGGTGGTGGGGGGTATGTACGTATGTATGTGATCGGTCTTGTGGAAGAGTATATGTGCATGAATGTCGTATGTTGCGCGTGTATGTGTGCATGTTGTTGTGCCCCTGACATCCTGTCTTCCCGTGTGTGTGTGCGTGTGTGTGTATGTGTATGTGTATGTGTGTGTGCATGCGTGTGTATGTGCGTGCGTGTGTCGATGTGCATATGCACGTATGTGTGTGTGGGGGTCCATATGTGTGCCTGGGTATATTTGGTATATTGCCTATGTGTGTACTTATACGTGCAAGCGTGTGCGTGTGTGTGTGCATTTGAGCCTGTGCCGATGCCGGTGTTTGAGTGTGCATATGTATGTGTTCGCGCACATGAATGAGTGAGCGCGTTTGTTTGTGTGTGGATTTGTTGCGTGCGCGTGACTGCTAGCCTGTATGCATGTGTGTGTGTGTGTGTGTGTGTGTGTGTGTGTGTGTGTTTGTGTGTGTATGTGTGTGTTCCTTTGTTTGTGTGTATGCATGTGTGTGTGTGAGTGTGTGTATGTGCGGGGGGGTACTATGCGCATGTATGTGTGTAAATGTGTTTGTGCTTGTGTATCTGTGTGTGTGTGCGTGTGTGTGTGTGTGTGTGTGTGTGTGTGTGTGTGTGTGTGTGTGTGTGTGTGTGTGTGTGCATGTGCGTGTGTGTGTGTGTGCATTTGATCCTGTGCCGATGCCGGTGTGTGCGTATGCATATGTGGCGTGTGAGTGCGCGCATGTTCGAAACTATGCGTGTTTGTGTGCGTATGTGCGTGTGCTTGTCTATGTATGTGTGTGTGTGTGTGGTGTGTGTGTGTGTGTGTGTGTGTGTGTGTGTGTGTGTGTGTGCGTGTGTGTGTGTACGTGTGTGTATGCGTGTATGCACGTGTGCGCATGCGTGTGTACGTGTGTGTGTGTGTGTGTGTGTGTGTGTGTGCATGTGTGTGTGCTCGTCTATCTATATGTGTGCGTGTGTGTTATTATTGGCGTTAGCAGGTCGAGTCGCAATCCACAGTCTGTGCATGAATAAAGAGTGTGGGCCGCTACCTGACTCCACAGGGGAGTTGAGACTGCGCTGAGCTGAGGGGCGAAGGGGTGGCTGGAACAAAGAGGAGGCGCACTCGCCACGCGCTGTGGTTGAACCTCATGCCTCCGGTCCCCACTGCGCGGCAAAGGCGCAGGTCGATGGCACGACAGTCACGCACCATTTGAGCCAACTTTTCGTAGGGCAGGGTCGAGAGAGTAGGGGGGGAGCATGGGATAGAGGGTTTTGGTAGCGTGCGTGGAGGTGCGTTGGGTATCGACGACCGGCTGATGGAATAAAGGAATACCGGAATAACCCTAAACTACACAATGCCACCTGTCACGCAACGTCACAGCCGGACACCCAAGGCACTGGGGCGACTTTTGCGTCCGATCGTGCCTGAGGAGAGCTGAGAGATAAAATGGGTAGGCCTCCGCTGACCGAGAGGACCAGGCGAGGAGGAAGGGCTAGTGGTGACGTGGACAGGTGCCAAAAGGTTAGGTTTTGGCCTCGGCCGCAGAGAGTCGCGGGGGAAGCGAACCGCCGCTGCCGAATATTTGCTGAGGTAGCAAATACCAGTCTTCACTACATCGGCTGCAAGTATCTAGACCTGTTGGCGGGCGTGTAGATAGCACCCACGAACCTATACTACTCGGAAAGTCACAATATGCCTGTAGCTATGAAGAGATTGGTAGGCTGTCAGCGACTTGCATGCACCACCCGAGCAGGGCTGCTTGCCCGGCCCAGATGTGTGGGTCTGAATAACTATCAGCAACATTCCGTCGACATCGCTCCGAAAGGCAAAGCGCGCTTCAATGTCCGGACATAGTTTGATTTTTGTTAATTGTTTTAATTGCTGTTTTCGATTTTTGTGGGTGAATGTATTTATTTTCATCTTATTTTAAATAATTACATTTCCCGCTCTCCTCTTTTTTTTTTTTTTACTCGTGTCGTCGGCTGGTCACCGGGGGTGATGATATCGGATATCCGCGTCGGTCGTAATTATGGTCAGATTGATTTGAATCTAGAGGTTTGCATATCCAATATCATGTGTACGGAACAATAACTCTAGCGGCTAATGTTACCGTTAATATCGGCGCGTCTCACCTGCAGGGCAAACACCTTGCCCGAGAACTTAGACGCAGCCAACGACCAACGACTTCCCCAACGGTCAGCTCTAGCTAGCCCGTGCCTTATAAGCCGTAGCTAGCCACGAGCCTAGGCACTCTCAGCCAATCTAGGCTTCGCGCGAATGCAGTCTTGACTCTCGTAGTCGAGCAGGGTGTCAGTTTTACCTTTCGTCCCATGCGCACTCGAGCGTCACGCGACACTTCCCCTCGTTCAGCTACGGAGTTCCCCAACATGCAGCCCGAGCAGTCTACATCCGCCGCAGCGGCCGACCCTCACGCTACCTCACTCGAACAACGCACAGCCGAACAGATTCGTACGGCAGTTTTGGCATCGGAACAACGGATTACTGAGCAGTTTTTGGCGGCTAACGCTGCCTTACTCGCTTAGCTTCAGAAGACGACAGCCACTCCTGCTACCACTGATCAACAACAGTCCATTCCCGCCGACGCGACAGCGACGGAGGGTGGTAAGGCGGCCCCTGAGCCACCTATCGACCTGCTTGACGACGAACCCGACCCCTCCGCGGCCGAATTCGTCGACTTCACCTACTACGGCGAAGTCATCCCGGCCGGCCTCGAACGTCCCCCTCGCGACGTAGAGGAGCCACGTCTGTGGACTCTAAGCCCGAGCTCTAAGCGACAAACGCACCCAAGCGGCGTACGACGAATACCTACACATCGGGTGCTATGCCTTCTTCGACAGTTGCGCCAACGCGGCAATTGGCGAGGCTTTGGACACGTTGTCGCACGGCCCACCTCTACCTACAGAGCAGGCGGCAGCGATTGCCCTCATCCGAGCGGGTCATCGCACCCACACAGCGACGGAGGAGGCCGCCCATACTAGATTGAGCTTCCTCCGCCTCACCAAGGGCGGACAAACGAGCACAGATGCGGACCGCGTGTTTGCCGAATTGGCACACGAGCGCTTTTGCCGACCGCGTCCTACCGCGGTCACCGGCCCGTTGGACGCGCTACGCCAAGCTTTCGTCGACCGCACGCTCGAGGTCAGCCTACACGCCGCCAGCAAGGCCGCCGCCGGCGCCGCTTTCGCGAAGATCAGGCCGGACAAGTCCCCCGGCCCCGACGCTCGCACCCGCAAAGCCGCCGCCGACAAACGCAAGGCCGCTGCTGCAGCAGCAGCCGCGGCACGAGCCACCCCCACCCCCAAGCCGACCGACTCGGCTAAAACCCCAAGCAAGAAATGATGGTGTGGCCCGCCGCGCCGATTCTTGCTCCCCGACATCTTCCTTCATGCGCCACCGCGTACGTCGAAAATGGCGGGAGTGGGAGCGCATCGGCGCGAGCGGCCAAGTCCTCAGCTGGATCCGCCACGGCGTACGTGTGAAGTTCAAGCACGGCCTACGTCCCAAGCCGTTCAACCACGGCATCTCTATGCTAGACGCCACACCCGACCAACTCGAGTTTCTCAACTCGGAACTCCCACGCTTCGAGGCTTGCGGCGCATGGGAGCGCTCCACGAACCCCCGCTACGTTTCCCGGATGTTCTTAGTGCCCAAACCCGGATGCAACCAATGGCGCTTGATTATCGACCTTCGAGAACTCAACCGCTACTGCTCAACCTTCAACATGACTTGCCAGACCCTCAAGCACCTCCGCCATCTATCTCGACCAGGGGACTACTTCGTCTCACTCGACCTCGCCGATGGGTACTACACCCTTAGCATCCGGGAGGAGGACCGAGACTACTTCACGGTCAACTACCGCGGCACCTTGTGGCGCCTCGCGTGCCTCCCCATGGGGTGGTCGGGCTCCGCCTACTACTTTTGCAAGCTCACGCACGTGCTTACGAACCACCTACGCCGCCCACCACCTCCCACGCCCGCATCTACACCGGCCGGCCTACGCCGCCCGTCCAAGCGCTTCCTCCGGAACGCGCGATGGCGAGGAACCCGACTCCTCCCCTACATGGACGACTTCCTCTTCTTGGCGGATTCCTACGACGAGGCACTACTACTTCGGCAGCGCGTCCAAGCCCTGCTAAACAGCCTCGGCCTACAACGCAACCCCAAGAAAGGTGTGTGGACGCCAACGCAAGTCGGCGACCACTTGGGCCTCACGGTGGATTTACAACGCGGAGAATTTCGCGCCCCACCCGCAAAATTGCAACACCTCGCACAACACGCTTCTTCCTTGCTCGGGCGAGCAGCGTCCAACGCACGATGGCTACCCACACGGCAACTCGCAGCCTTCGCGGGAAAAGCTCAATTTCTCTATCTCGCCATCGCGCCCGCGCGATTCTTTTTGCGCGAGCTCCACAACGTCTTGACTACCCGTACCGGTTGGGGGGGACGCGTGCGCCTCACCCACCAACTTCGACGCGACCTCGAGTGGTGGCGCACGGTACCCTCCCAACACAACGGCCGGTCAATCTACAAGCCCATCGAGACCGCCTATTTGCACGCCGACTCGAGCAACTACGGATGGGGGGCCGTCCTCAACGAGGACGCCAATTACCAAGCCCGCGGGTTTTGGAGCGCCCCCGACCGCCTCCAACACATTACTTGGAAGGAGCTTCGAGCGGTCCGGCACGCGGTCGAATCCTTTCTACCGCAACTCCGAGGACGACAAGTCTTCCTCCACGAGGACAACACTGCCGTGGTCGCCGCCCTAACCAAGCTAACGTCCCGGTCGCCCGTCATGATGGCCGAGCTACGGCGCTTGTGGTTCCTACTCGACACCAACGACATCCACATCCGCCCACGCTACATCCGGTCGGCCGCCAACGTCTGGGCCGACACGCTCAGCCGCGAGACGGACTCCGAAGACTGGCAACTGAACCCACGACTCTTCGACCACCTTCAGAGCCGGTGGGGCCCACATACGATCGACCGTTTCGCATCTATGCTCAACGCGCAACTGCCACGCTTCAACGCCCGCTGGCGCGACGCCATGTCCGAGGACATCGACTACCTGCACCTCCCCGACGCAGCGTGGAGACGCGAGAACAACTACTGCAACCCCCCATGGTCTGCCCTCCCAGCGCTCGCCGCAAAACTCGAACAAGCTCAAGCCGCGGCGACGGTCATCGCCCCCTACTGGCGAAACAAAACGTGGTACCACGCTTTCGCCCGCTTGGCCACCGAGACCGTGCACTTCCTAGCGTCCCGCGACCTGTTCTTTCCCGGCAGGCTAGGCAAGCACGAAGGGGTCGGACCTCCCGCGTGGAGCATCGTGGCCTTTCGGCTATCACTCTCTCTTGGCTCTACATTCGACGCGGTGCGATTGGCCGAGCGCTACGCCCGGACCAATTAAATACGCCTGTACAGCCCGTCCCTCCTTTGCGTACAGGACCGCCGCGCTACGGCTTACGCCGTGAAGCAGCACAGTCGCCCTGATCATCCGATCTAGCTGAAACTTTTCAAGACATCCTAGGATCGGATAAGCTCGGGGTTACGGTGGTTACCCTACTCAGCAACTCGCTAGCGCCCTCTACGTACTCGAGCTACCAGAGCGCAATCAGACAGTTTTTTATTTTTTGTGCAGAGGAAAATATCGCCCCGCTACATGCCACGCCAGCCACGATGGTCCGCTACACAGCCTGGCTAGCCCTCCTAGGAACGGTCGCTGCCAACTCGCTGCAACCTTACTTCTCCGCGGTTAACAAATTCTTCCGCGACCACCGGCGCCAACCTATCGCCGTGGGCGAACTCCTAGCGGACGCCCGCCGTGGCCTCGAAATGCTACAGCACCGCCTACTTGCCACCGCCGCTCGCCTCCCGCTACCCGCACAAGTCGCCTTGGACATCCTACAAGCCGCCAACACCCTACACGGTACCTTCGCGTGGACCCCTGCTTCCCTTCCCCAGATGCAGCGTTTCAGAGCCTGTTTAGCAGTGTGCGTCAATTACATGTTTTTCTGCCGCGCCGAAACTGGCGCCCGCTGCGAGACCGGCGACCTAGTTGTCGACAGGCCTTCTCAACAAATCTGCCTATTTATACGCAAATCTAAGGGAGACCAGCGCCACGACGCCGGCAAAAAACCTGTCATCGCTAGATCTGTAGCCGCTAACCCCGTCCTGGCGGACCTGCTCGACTACTAGACGGAGCACCGCGCGGCATTCTGCACCAAATTCTACAACACGCCACCCCCGCTCGCCTTTTCGAGCTTCTCACCTTCCGAACCTTCTACCGATTGGGGCGCCGCGTCCACCATCTCCGCTTGGCTCGCCCTCGCCCTCCTCACCGTCAACTCCTCCGCGCCCACCGGTTTCAAGTGGACGTCGCACAGCCTACGGAAAGGCGCGGCGTCCGCTGCTAGCTGCATCGGCGCGCCCCTCCCCGTAATCAAATTTATGGGTGGCTGGGCCAAGAATAGCTCTGTGACCGACGGCAAATATATTGACCCAACCATGACCCCAACACCTGCTGCTTGGCGGTTCTTCGGCTGGCTCACGCCATCCCCCCCGCAACACTAATTCTGGCTGTGCAAGCCTTTGGCTTTAGGTTACTGGCAAAACGTGCCCTAGGGTAAATGGTCAGATTGATTAGAATCTAGAGGTTTGCATATCCAATATCATGTGTACGGAACAATAACTCTAGCGGCTATTGTTAAGGGTTTCAATATCGGCGCGTCTCACATGCAGGGCAACCACCTTGCCCGAGCAGTTAGACGCATCCAACGACCAACGACTTCCCCAACGGTCAGCACGGTCAGCTCTAGCTAGCCCGTGCCTTATAAGCCGTAGCTAGCCACGAGCCTAGGCACTCTCTGCTTTCGCGCTCAGCCAATCTAGGCTTCGCGCGAACCCACCCACCCATCCCTATAATCCTGCGCTAATCGACCCCAGACCCTGTCTGAGGGGGTCTTTTGGCCAAATTGTAAGCAAGCTGACATCTTTGGCAAAACGTGCCCTAGGGTAAACTTGAGTACAGGTATGTTCCTCTGTGATGGTCCATATAACTAATTAAAATTTTCTTACAAGAAAAAGCAGTGGAGGCCACCAAGCAAAAAGAAGTAAAGAGGAACAGAGGAAAAATGGTCGAAGCGTGGAAGTTCCGAGTTTAGAAACTCGAGTTGGGCTGCTTTAGCGTTCGGCATAGAGATGCCGTGGTTGAAAGGCCTTGGGCGTGTGCCGTGTTTGAACTTGACGCGCACGCCATGGCGGATCCAACTTAGGACTTGGCCGCTTGCGCCGATGTGCTCCCTCTCCCGCCATCTTCGACGCACGCGATGTCACATGAAGGAAGATGTCGGGGAGCAAGAATCGGCGCGGCGGGCCACACCATCATTTCTTGGGCGGTGGCCGTGCCTGGTCGGTCGGATTGGCAAGGGGTGTTGAGCGGGAGGTTGATGCCGCCTCTGCCGCTGCCTTGCGTCTGTCGGAGGGATCTTTGCGGGCCTTGGCGTGAGAGCTTGTTGGCTTGTTTGGAGTGACCTTGGTGAAGGCTGCACCGGCAGCAGCTTTGATGGCAGCGTGAAGGCTGTCCTCAAGCGTTAGGTCGACGAAAGCTTGGCGAAGCGCATCCACTGGGCCGGAGACCGCGGTAGGGCGTGGGCGACAAGGAGCGAGAGTCATCAACACCCCTACTAGGGGAGCGACGACCAGCCACCAAAATAGCCAAGCGATCAACCAACTTAGCCGCCATCGGCGCCAACCGGCCCCCATCCTCCATGGCGAAGGGATAGTAGTCATGGATCGATTGAACCAAAGGCGTGCCAAGCAAAGCAGAAGTGCGGAGGTCCGCATAAAGTTTACCATGCTGAGCTCCCGATGCAAGGCTGCCAAGGAGTGGGAGGCGAGCACCTATACGAGGAACATTGGTGTTCGTGCGAACACTTGTAACCGTCACATCAACAACAAGATGACGGTGCGGAGCCACGAAGTCTAGCCAAACCATATCCCTAGGGCGATCTCGCGAAGCTCCCGACCGAATACGGCGGACCTCCAACCGCAAGTCCCGTCCCTTAGTAGCCCCCGCTTCAAGCAAGAACTCTTTAAGCACGTGGACAATACGGTCGTGGAGTTGAATAATATACCAAGCTGCGATATAACAAAATAGCCGATTGACATTTCATATATTCATGTAGTATGGGCCATGTTTGCAATATAATATATTGTATCATGCTGAAATACTTACTTACATTTCTTACTTCTGAACAAATATTAATACGGAAATCTCTCTCCCTCTCCCTCTCCCTCTCTCTCTCCCCCCCCTTCTCTCTCTCTCTCTCTCTCTCTCTCTCTCTCTCTCTCTCTACCTAGACCCCTTTCTGTCTTTTTCGCTCCCTCTATCTCTCTTTATCTCCCTTCCTCTCCCTCAACCTGTCTCATCACTCCCACTCTCTCTCACTCCCCTCCTTTCGCTCTTTTTCTCTTCTCTCCACCACTCTCCTTGTGCATGTTTTATTTTCTACCCCCCTTCCCCTCCCATTCCCTCTCCCATCTACCTTCTCCCCCCCCTCTCTCACCCCCTTTCTTTCTTTTAGTCTCCCCCTCCCTTGTCGCCACTTCCCCTCCCCCCTTCTCCCTCTCTCCCTTCTTCCACTCCCCCTCTCCCTCCCCCGTCGCCCTTACTTCCCTGTGGCTATCTCGTTATCTTTCCCTCTCCCTCACCCCTCTCCCTTTCTATCAACTTACCCCACCACTGCGTTTCTTAACTTAGTTTTGTAAGAAAATCTTAGTTCGATGCGTCACTAGTTAGTCCCTCAGGGATATATCATGCACCGGCCCGTATGATCACGCGTTCTCAAAATCATTGCTTTTTCTGTTAAATACTGCTATGCACAGTCAATGAATATCTAAAGTAGCGGCAGACACGCCTAAGCTCAATCTCGTCAAGGTAACCGACTTCGCGCTCATGAGCGAGCGACCATCCCTATCCCACGGTATGGTATGACCACGCCCGCCTAACAGTGAAGGCGGGAAGGATAATGGATAGCGGGGGCGCAGCAGTGGGGCGTGTTATCCCTTGCGGACCCGCTTCATGTTGGCAAGAGCGACCGGATCTAATCGCATGTGGTGCTCGAAGCAATCGCGGCTGTGGCGGGAGCCGGGCATACACAAGGGAATCCCACACTACACGCAGTAGAAAGACGTCTAGTGAAGGACATCCTCGTCGTGGTAGCAGCGGAGGCAGCGAGCTTGCTTGCTTCAACCCTTTTCTGAGCACCAAAATTACCGGGGACGTGGACGCGCTCTTCATGGAGGATCCGTTTTTGTTCGGCCAAAGGTACGGATATTGTTCTTCCCCGACGTTGGGCCGGCACAACGTGATCCTGTAGCCCATTGTAGACCAACGTCTTACTTAAAAGCTCAGCAAAGTCCTTGATAGTTAGGGCTGAGTAGGGGTAGGAAGCGGAGACGTGAAACTTGACTAGTGTCTTTTAGTCGGTAACGCAAACACCGGCCAAGGTAGTCGCTAGTCGAGACCAAGAGTCTTGGGTGAGCCAAGCCTCCTCCATCGCAAGCTCTTGCTCTATCGTAACTAGTTGTGGTTGTCTACCCGAGGACTGCGCTCGAAGTACTTGGACACTGCATGGGGTCAAGATATAGCACGGGTAACGATGTTGTCGTTGTCGTCCGCCCAACGTTGAATGTAGGGGTTGCCGTCGGCCATGCCGCCCGCGCCGAGAGTGGAGATAAAAAACAAAACTTTGCGCCGGTTGTACTTGTAACCTTTTGCCACCAGTTGAACACCTTCCACATTAGTGCTCAGGTGAGCTATGCTCCCTGCAGGTACCATAGACAAGGATTCCTAAAGAAAATCCTTGGAGAAGAGGCCGTGCGAGGTCTTCACAACTCCGGTGAAGTGGCGCTTCATCTTGCCAAGGGCCACATCGGCATGCATGTGGAATATTGAAGGTAAGCGCCTATCCCACATAGGAAAGCACATGACATATGACAGCGATAAATTTAGTTATGCTTCTCTTACCTTAAAAGACCCGAACCAAGCACCCCTCAAGAAAAGCACCTCGTCATGCCCTCATCACTTGCATCCTCCGCCATTCGTAGCACGCACGCGGTAGACACTCCATGTTCGGCTGCTTATTTTTTCGCGCATGGCGTTATTCCCCTCTTGCACCTCCATATAGACCATCACACCGGTTTCACAGTCGCACATAGTCTTCATCTCCGTCCCCAAGGGCTTTAGCTTGCGGTGAATGTAGGTTATGTTGGGTAGCCCTAGCTTGTCTTTGCGAGGTTTATAAGCCGACCTGCTTTCATCCATCGTTTGGTAGACCCCTTGGTGTAAAACGTCCCTCATGTTCCGGTTAAATTCGTCCACACCATTCCGGAACCATGCCCACGGGTCTAGGCCAATCTTTTGTATCTCTAAAAGAAAATGTGTGATATTGAATAAGAGAACGAATGATCTTGAGCATGTGGAACGCCATGTATTTTCAATTTGTGGCTAGTCTCTTATTCCATCAAGCATGTTGCTATTATCCCACAATCTCTACCCCTTTGCCCATAGACGGTTCCCGCTACCATCAAACCCCAAATCCTGACGAACTCTGATAGGCTGGCCTGCCTAAAGTCCGCCCTCTAGCTTAAGCATGCATCGTTAAGCTTCCTTAGGTCAGCGTGCATGTCCCCGGGGTAAAGCCGGAGCCCTAGCTTCAAGATGTCAACTCGTCCGTCCGTCAAAGGTAAGCCTTCCTTTAGCCCCGCCTGCCCTCCCATTTGAGCGGCACGCACCGCAGTTGTGTCTGCATGTGGGTCGTGCTCGGGAGCGTCATCATGTTGGAACACCGTCCACGTCGCCTTTGTCCCTGGTTGACGTAATGTGACGTGAACGCTAGGTACGGGTGGGACCCACGCGGCGTCCTCGACGCCTTGGGAGTCTTGGGCGGTATCGTCGGGGAGAGCGGGGTCGCCCTTGTCATCGGACGAGTCGCCCTCCATATCGAGGGCTTCGCTTGTGTTGCCGGGAATCTCCCCCGCATCAGTATGTGGCGATATGTCGCTCGGGCTGGAGTTAGCGGAGGACCCCCACGACATAATAAGGTCGATAGGTAGTGTGGGTTCGATAGTCGGCGTACCGGTATCACTCCCTACCGACCTCTGTAATAATTGGTACTAATAGCGCACTCGCCGTAACAACACCGGGAATTTGCACAGTTAGCCGGGGGGGTTGAAAGGGCATTCACACTGCAACACGTTGTGCGTTGCTGGTTTGTGTTGGTGATGGGGTTAAACGGCCTGCGTTGTCGGGTTCGACGCGTAGAGCGCGACCTGACTCGTGTTTCGGCGGTATGCCATCCCAAACTACCACCCATAGGCCTTCACTAATAGACTCGCCGACTGTCCCGTAGGTTCGGTCACGTTGTTGTCGTTGTGCACCATCTCTTAGGGGCTGAAGGGGGCCTCTACGGGCGGAGACGCGTGATCCAGTCGTTACGGTCTTCCTCATGGTGGTGGTGGTGGGTCGCCGGCAGGCGATCTCGGCAAATTGCACGGTTGAACCACTTCCGCACCACTCTAGGTTTTGAGTTAACGGAGTTAAGCACATAACACTCTCAGGTACACGTTGCCAAATTTGACAAAGTACTAACCTTTCCTCGCGTGGGGCGGATCCGTTTTTTACGTGACTATGGTGTATGATTGATCATACAAATGTATTACTTATCACACACATATCCCGAGGCACTTGATGGGAACTCCGTTCTTCGCACCCCCAGCTCGCGCGCCATCTTGCTTCGATGCGCCATGCAGTGTGCGGCGAGAGTTCATGCAATGACTTGATGTTGCTCTTCATAGTACTTAGGGTTCCTATCTCCTTGACGCTTTGCATGAGGGCAGTGCCGTAGCTGTGGCATGCCTTCATGTTCGTCGGGCTTAGGCTTTTTCCTCCTTTCTTCTTTTTGCTTTGTGGTCTCCGCTGCTTTTTCTTGTAAACATATTTTGATTGGTTTAACATCTAAATCTTGTCGGGTTTGCTACCTCCGCGCATTGTGTGCCCGATTCTCCTCGAATGGGTATGTATGCTCTTGGTTGCAGCCGTAGGCCGTTACAAGGCCGACACGACTGTCAGAAATGTGAGTTAAGTTCGAAGCTGCTATCTTCCGCGCAACGAAGTACATCACTAATAAGAGTGCCCGTACCGAGTTTCCAGCCTTCCATGAAGCTTCACGATGGCGTGAGATATCGCTGTTACCTCCATAAAGAGCACATCTAGAGCCTCCGCACCTCCAAGCAGCCAAGTACCGGTCGCACCTTCACTCACAGCAGATGCGCCAAGGAAACAATCGGGAAGCCGAAAACAATTTCTTCCGGACCGCGAGACCCGCGGGCGTTGGTGTGCAGTCATTTTGCTAGCGGCTCGCAATGATGCCGGGCACTTATTTGCTCTTTGTCAAAGTTGAGGGGGCGATAAGGAGTGCTTACACTCGGTGAGTGACATTGCATGTCATCTCACCCTCAGCAAGTGCCTATGAAATGAAATTATGAAATGAAATTAAACACTCCAATACCAGTATAAACCGGCTGGAGTCTCTGGGCCCCCCCTTTTGCTATGCCATACAGGACTTAGTAGACTGAGGTAGACCGTGAACCACTAATCCCAACCTCTCCAATGGCAGTAACGATACCGTCTAAAACATACTCATAAACAAGTACTGTCTGCATACAGGTATGAAATATAAAATGTCGCTAGTCTCCACGATACGCGGCCTGCTCCAGCCGCTACGGGGTCGCTGATCAGCAGAGCTGTCCAGCTTGAGCTGGTCGAGGCGAACCTGCCTGACCTCGGCTCCTGTGCGACTCCGGTCGTGCCGGAGCTTGGGGGGAAAGGCAGGTAAAAAACCCCCCTCGCAAAGGTCGTCGTCGGTCCCGCCTCGATCCGTGCTCAACCCCGCCCGAGGTATTAGCCGCTCCTCTCGACGCAGCTCGCCACCTAGCCGAGTCTTCTCTCCTCCTTCGGGGGCTGAGAAGAGAAAAGAACTAGGCTGCAGACGGTGTCCGGCTGGCTCTCCTGCCCCCGAGCCAGATTTTCTCCTGTCCCCTGTCCTTTTCCCGTCTGTCTCCAACACCTATCTGATCGCGCTGTGGTCGTCCGTGCCCTCCCCCAGTGGTTTACGTTGTTAGGGGGCCGCCTTTACGAGCAGTGTGCCGTTACGATAACCCTAGGCACACTGCCTGAGGCAGCCTATCGATAACTGGGTACCGACTAGGGAAGGGGTTGGAAGAACACAGGTATCGAGTCGCCGGTCCTCAAAAGATGGTGGGTACGGGAATTTTTCCAAAAGCCCCCCGTACCGGGCTTTTCCGGCGGCGGGTGATCCTAAGGACCGCCACCGCCAGACCGTGCCGCTCCTCCGGCTGCGACCAACCACCGTCATGCGTTGCCTCAGGCCTCGCCCCCAGGGGAGATCCGAGGCGCTAGCAAGTGCCTAGCACTTGCCTATCACAGGACACGCACTCACCTTGTGGTGAGCACACGCCAACGTATATTCTGAGCCTTTAGATGATATCTAACGCTCACCAACTTGCCACCATCAGCAACCTAATCCTCTCTATTGCTGATTGGCTTATCATCTTATAGTACTGAGTCACAGCCGTACTATCACGATGCTACTTGACCAACATTGTTGTGTAGCAACTTGATTACCACACAAACTATGTCGCGCAACACTCCCCCTTGCTACGCAAGCAATCCCATGATGGCATTGCACAACTTGCCGTGCCTTGCACTCACTAATGGCTTGGTTAGCACATCAGCAAGCATGTTCTCCGTCGCACAATATTGCACCTCGATGTCTCCGCTCTCCACCTTCTCCCGACAGAAGTGGTACCTCACGTCCATGTGCTTGATGCGTCCGGTCGTCATGGTATTCTTGCTGAGTGCAATACACCTCTGATTGTTCTCGTGAATTGTGATGGGAGACCCGGAGTCTTGGTGAAACTCATGGAGCAGTTGCTTCAAAAACATCGCCTCCTGAGTGGCCGCAGTCAGCGCCATGTACTCTGCCTCCGCTGTCGACAGCGCCATAGTTTGTTGCCGCTGACTTTTCCAACTCACCGTTGCACCGTTGAGCATGAACACATACCCCGTGCGAGAGCGCCGCTTGCCAATGTCACTCGCGTAGTCAGAATCTGACCATCCTACCACCTTTTATGAAGGTGCGCCACCGTACATTAGCACCGAATCTGCGGTCCCCTTGAGGTAGCGAAGCACTTGGCTTGCTCCCAATGTGACTGAGAGGGGTCGGACATGTATCAGTTAAGGTGGCTAATAGCCATGGTGATGTCGGGCCGTGTGCTTACGGAAGCGTACAACAAGCTACCGATCAAGCTTTGGTACGGCACTAGACCGGGAGGCAACTTTGATGTCGACGTCTCCACACAATTGCTCAAAGCATCAACCGCCATAGGTGAGCCCACTGGCTTGCAATCCATCATGTTGAAGCGCTCCAACATATCTAATACGTATTGTTGTTGTCCAATCCTGATGATGCGGCTGCCACGATCACGCTCGACTGTCATGCCAAGCAACCAAGACGCTGGACCAAGGTCTTGCACGTTGAACCTTTCACCGAAAGCCGATTTGAACCCAACGATGAAGCTACCCGCTGGTCCAACGATGATGATGTCGTCTACGTACAACGCCAAGACATAACGCTCACCCTCCTTGATGAAGACGTAAATGCCGGGATCCACCTTGGATTGGCTGAAGCCATACTCCTCTAGCCATGCTGTGATGGTCTTATTCCAGTTCCTTGGAGCTTGCTTGAGGCCATACAATGATTTCTTCAACAAGCACACTCGCTCCTCTACATTGATGTCGAAGTGACGGAATCCATCCGGCTGCCTCATGTAGATTTCCTCCTCGATATCGGCCTCCAAGAATGCCGTCACCACATCAAGCTGCTCCACCTCCCAATCATTATAAGCAACAAGCGCGAGCAACGTTCGAATAGAAATCACCCTCACTGTGGGAGCGAAGGTCTCGCGGTAGTCCACACCCTTCTCTTGAGTAAACCCGCAAGCCACAAGTCTTGCTTTGTACCTTGTTATCTGCCCATTGGCATCGCGCTTCAGCTTGAACACCCACTTGGAATCTACGAGTATGCGACCGGCAGGACAAGGGACCAATGTCCAGGTTTTCCGAAATACAAGTGAGTCGTACTCGCTCTTGATAGCTGCCTCCCACTCCCCCGATTGGGGACTCCTCAGCGCTTGCTTGTATGACACATGCTCTTGAACAGTCGGGCTGCTGGCTGACTTCATAGCCGCGGTACTTCCCGTAGTCCATCCATCTCCCGAAGCGCCCGCTGAACGGAGATTATACCTTGGACTGGGTACGCATTGTTGTGGTGCGGCAGCGGATCGAAGATTATACCTTGGACGTGGAGTCTCCCCCGAATGCATGTCCCGTTCATCTTCCATCGGCCCGGAATGCTGCAGCGACTCCCGTAGCGGCGACTCCGCCCCCGAAGGTGTATCCCGTTCTTCGCTACACATGGTGCGCGGGATGCTGTCCTCTTCATCATCAGTGCGTTGCTCCGCATTGCTCTACCCCATGGAGAGGACTGCAGCCTCATCGAACACCACGTTACGGCTGCTCACCACCCGACGAGTAGCAGGATTGTACACCAACCACGCAGGTGATTCGGAAGCATAGCCCACAAAGACACCCTTCCACGCGCGATCGTCAAGTTTACGGCGTTGAGACTTGTCAACGAGGACATAGGCCGGACAGCCGAAGACCCGCATGGAGCTCAAATCAGCTCGTCTACCGGTCGCCAAGGTGAAAGATACACCGCCGGCTCCGCTACTATTCACACGATTGCGGACATGCACCGCAGCGGCCATCGCTAGAGCCCAAAACGATTTAGGCAGTGCGGCTTGCCGGATCATTGACTGCGCCATCGGGACCAATGTCCCCCACTGCCGCTCAATCCGGCCATGTTGCCAATGCGCGTAAGGGGCAGTGATCTCCACGGCGATGTTGAACTCATCCAAGAGGTTTCGGAAGGCAGAACCTAAGAACACCGTGTCATTGTCCACCCGAAGACGACGAACCGTGTGCCCAAGAGAACGGATTGTAGTCAACATGCGACGGAACGAGGCGGGAACCTCATCCTTGGAGCGGACCGCATCGTGCAGCATGAAACGGCTCCGGAAATCAACCGCACACAAGCTGTACCACCCTCCTCTAAAGGATGGAACACTCATAGGACCGCAGAAGTCTAAGCCGTGGACCTCAAAGACACCAACGTTCCGGTCAGCCGGCTCACAAGAGATACGGCGGACGTGCGACTTACACACAACACATGTCTCACAGAAGCCCAACTTCTCCGACGCAAAAAACGCCACACCCTCCACCTGAGTGGCCAAGAGCCCGTCGAATTGCGACTCGCCAAGGCGACCGAGTCGGGAGTGCCTCAACCGTTTTCCAATGGCGCAGTGGCGACCGAAGCGGTAGGATTCGACGAGGCAACCCGCGCCGGCAACCACACCAACAAATGCGCGCGCTCCAATGGAACCACCACGCCACCACCGTGACCGGCATGAAGACGAAGGTGGTCTACGGGATCAGCTAACACCAAAGAATGACTTTGTCGCCGAGCTTGGGTGAGGCTGAAAAGCCGATGGTAAGACCACGACGCGCGGCGGGATAGCTCAGGAACGTGGAGCACATTCTTTAGCGTGGCATGAATCTCCTCTCCATCTTCAGCCTTCACAATGATGCGGACCGAGCCCATGCCAACAGCGCGGGCGCTGATACCCTTTACCCAAAGCCGGTCGGTGAGCGCTCGAAACTCACAGAAGTCACGGCGCACACTAGTCATGTGATGGCTGGCCCCGCTGTCGGCCAATCACATCCACGTTTCCCCATCGCGCTCGAACATGTGTCGAGCCTCGGAGAATGGTCTCGCAGGGGTGGCCGTCACGTCCATGACCGCCGGAAAAGCAACCGGGGAGTCCACTTGCGCAGAGTTACCTCCGGTGTTGTTGACCGGGCAATCGGACCTGCGATGGCCCTTCTTACCACAGCCATAGCAAACACCACGAAAAATTCTCGCTCCGCCCCTGCCATATGAGATACGACGAGTAGTCGCAGCTCCTTGATGAGATTTCAGTTGGTCTTGGAGCTCGGAGACCTGCCGCTTCAAAAGTTCAGTCGTTGAGTCATCATGAGACGCTGCAAAAGCCGTAGGCGTTGGGGGCTCCGTTGTATGTGATTGCGCACGGCTCTCGATGCGCATGCCCTTTTGACGAAGATCACGCTTGACGGTATCCATGCTGAGGTCGTGTACGTCCCACGTGTCAGTGATGGAGTGGTATTCGCTGCGCATGCCCTTCATCAAGTACATGATGATACGCCGGTCGTGGACGACGTCCCCAACTCGGGCATGCTGTCGTTGCAGTCGAATTAACCGGTTCAGGTATTGAATGCCGCTCTCGCCGTCCGCTTGCGGCGTCTCCAAGTCCTGCAATAGCTCCGTACACCGGTAAATACCATCGTCCTCATAATGATTGACTAACGCAGTCCATGGAGTGTGGCCGCAGGTCTTGTCATCCTCGCTAACATTCTCGACAATGGAAAGATCGTCCTCCGGCAGCGCAAGCATCAATGTGGAGTACATGTCGACTTGTTGTTGAGAGGAAGCGGCACCATCCGACGACAAAGCCGGAGCCCACTTTTGCATCAAGCCAAATGCACGGAAATATTTCTTCCACAAGTCAAATCCTCGTCTCTCCCCACTGAACTTGGGTAGTTTCACGGAGTCTATAGCACGTACGTCGGATGCGCTCGCAAGAGCACCAGAAAATCAGGAAAACTGCCAACAAGAAAAGCATAAAGTACAGGTGAAGAGGCGGGCAACACGGCTTAGAAAAGGAGACGACAAAGGGCTGACCGAAGACGCAGTTGTACTCCCGGAGTCTATACAACCAAGGCAATCAGAAACGAGTCTCACAAGGTCGGTCAAGTGACGTCGTACAAAGTGCTAGTACGCTTGTGGTAAGATGCCTTTCCAAAAATTCAGCCGGACCACTATAGCCTTTCACGAGACAAGAAACTGGCGGGTGACAAGCTCCGGAAGCGAATAGAATTCCAGAAAGCGCCAAGCTATAACAAAGGAAAGCAAGCCGATCTTAACGTCACACGAGTCGGCGTTCGGGGGTTCAAGCCGGCTCCAAGCGACACAAACAAGTCGCTACCAGCCGAGTATCGAAGTAAAGCTACAAACACAAGCAAGAGCCAACCACTTTGTGAGCCATCCGCACCTCACGTATCGTGCGACACCACAAAGGTCTACCACTCTTCGAGAAGCAAGCACTAGGTTCCAGTCAAGACAAATGACTCCAACAACTAGCAACTAGAGGGCCCATAACCTGTCAAAGTTGAGGGGGCGATAAGGAATGCTTACACTCGGTGAGTGACACTGCATGTCATCTCACCCTCAGCAAGTGCCTAGCACTTGCCTATCATAGGACACGCACTCACCTTGTGGTGAGCACACGCCAACGTATATTCTGAGCCTTTAGATGATATCTAACACTCACCAACTAGCCACCATTAGCAACCTAATCCTCTCTATTGCTGATTGGCTTATCATCTTATAGTACTGAGTCACAACCGTACTATCACGATGCTACTTGACCAACATTGCTGTGTAGCAACTTGATTACCACACAAACTATGTCGCGCAACACTCTTCCATCAGCTCGCCACCGGCAACTATGAAACGGTGGGTATCGCCCGGCAGAACTTGACTTGGGCGGGATGTGGTGGTGATGTGCTACGAGTTAGAGTTCAATGCTATTGTTCCGATAGTTGAAAGGGACGGGCGCCGTCGATTTGGAGCCCTTCGTTTCGTTGCTCGCTTGTACTGTTGTCGACCGCACGGAACTCACCTCGCAGTGAGTTTTGCTCGTCACGACGACCTCGCTGGCTTACTTCCATGCCTGTCAATGCATTGCGAGTGTAAAGGGACTATGTCCGAGGGCAGGGCCCTAACTGGCTGATGCCTAACTTTTGCTCCCAAGATACAAGACCCTCTCGGCCACAGCGCCAGCGGCGTCGCGCTCCGCTTCGCCTCCACCGACATGTCGCCTCTCCCCGCGACCGCAGCACCGCCGGAGGAGCTGGACGCGGCCACGGAGCAAGAGCATCTCCGCGAGTTCGAGCTCTGCGAGGCAAGAGATTGCAGCGGTGGAGAAGTGCACAGTCGCAACATCTCTTGTTCAAAAAAATGGAGCCGATGGAGGGTTATGTTGCTGAGGGGTTTGCTGTTGTCGTGGCTGCGGTCGTTGCATCAGGTGAGACAGGCGGAGCTGGCGCTTCTGCACCTGCGATGGCTACACCACCAGCTCCTCTGCGCTGTCACCTCGCTACCATCATCCCCGCCGACCTATCCCGCCGCCCGGAGCTGATGCCGACGGATCACCCCCCCCCTTCACCCCTCGCACACACTCAATCAATCACACACACCCACACACACACACACTTATGCATACGCACTCTCTCCCTCTGTCCAATTCAGATGTACATACAGAATACACACACACACACACACACACACACACTTCAACTTCCCTCTCTCCTCTGTCCCTCTCTCTCCCCAACACTTCCCGTCTCACTCTCTCTCTCTCTCTCTCTCCCTCTCGCTCTTCGGCTCTCTCTCGCTCTCTGTCTCTCGGACATACACACACACACACACACACACACACGCACACACACACACACACACACACATGCACGAATGCACACAGCTTCATTCGCAGCAGCACACTGGAGAGAAGGACATTAGGGCTTAGCTTGACAGCCAATCATCTTAGCAGACGAAAGGTTATTAAAATTATCTATAAAGGGCATGGCCGAGGGGAGGGGGGGAACTGGAGCTATGTCGTCAGCACCGCCCGCTTTGTGCCACAATCGGAGCAAAATTTGGCGGTGTCCCGCGGAAATTTTGTGCCACACTCGTCGCAGAAGGTCGCAACCTTGTCGCCACCGCCGCCCAAGCTCAGACCACTGTCCATGCTCTTGGCCAGGCTGTTCACGGCCTTCGACTGGGCGGCGCCGGAAGCGGCTGCGGTGGGCCTACAGGGAAGGGCCCAGAACGATGCGGTGACACAAGAATGGTCTGTCAGGTTCTGAAGGTTGGATCTAGGGTTTCTCAGAAAGGCCCTTGTAGGTTAGGGTTTAGTGAATCCTTAAGCGCTTGACGACCAGTACTCGAGACTGTATCACACATGTCTGCTGGGATGCTGCCTGGATGAATAATAGGTTGCCGTGTCGCAGCATTAGCTTCAACAGCAGCGCGACGCCAACTGCTCAGAGGTTATATTCTCACGCCACAGAGTTGAACGAGGGGCTTATTAATAGGGCTATACAACTAGAGCCTAGGGTACATAAGCCCTAAAATTACAAACGACCCACACATTCTGCTAAGCAAAGTTCCGTTCTCGGCTCAACGCCGCGATTGGGTCGTATCATCCTCTCTTATCGGTGCTGCGCCAACCGCTCATCAATGAGTATTTTCCTGGCACATGCTAAACCGAATCGAATCAAATTTCCCACTGCACGCTGTCACTCTCATTTGGCTTTCGGTGGTGGCTCTGCCGCGTGCAAGCACGACACGCACCTGGAAGACGGCTTCAGCGGCGGCGGCGTGACGGGGCTTTTGGGCGTCACAGTCGTGGAGCTCTTTCTCTTCTCGGCATCGCTCGAGGTCTTTTGCCACGGCTTGGGGGTGTTATCTTTTGGTGGGGCGGAGGAGGAGGAGGAGCCCGAGCCGCTTCCCCTACGGTCACAGTTGCCATGTCATGCGAGCAGAGTCAGTTTATGGCAGGAAATTTGTATGGTGGTTTTCCTTGTAAACAAAGAAAGCGTTATAAGGGGACCGTTCTTTCAAAATATATAGGATTTAGGTTTTCCACACTTCATATAATCTAATTTAGTCGACCGCTGCAATGCGCGTCCTCTCCACCCCAGACTACTAATAGGGAAACAAAATAAGGAAGCATGAGCTGTGTTGCTGCAGCCATCAGAACACAGAAGAATGAAGCCGAGTGCCTAAACTTGAATTACAAGAAGCACGACACGAACATCATGGACAGGAAACATAAATACTTTACATTATTAAGAGAACAACATGAGCACGGACAGGAAAAATTAAGTGGAGGAAAATGAAGCTGCTGAGTACTGATTAAATTCAATATATAATAAAACATTTATGATACAGAAATCATTACCTGATTACAAAATAATTAAAATTGCTATATTCTATGGCTGAATTAACGTTCATCTCGATTGATCCATAACATTTGTGATCGTGGCTCAGAAACAAGGTTCAGAGGGTATCACTGACACGCAGAGGCATACCTGCCAGGCAGGGCGCCCAGGTCCACAGTCTGACGCAGTGTGCCTGAGATAGCACCGGGGGGCAGCTTGGCGGAGAGCGAGGCGGACGTCAGGCCGGTGCCCGCCTTGCGGAACGGGTTGGAGGCGGTGCAGGTCTTGGAGTGCCTCGCCAGCGCCTCGGCCCGGAAGGTACGATCTGATGGTACAAAGAACAAACGCAACACACGCCGAAGGCATCGATCAGTAGATAATGAAGAAACAATATAATTGACTTTCCTTTTTGTCAAAGCGCGAAGCTATGTAAGGCTTCGGGCTCGGGCGCGTTTTATTCTGCTGATTACTGAACAGACAAATGATAATTGGAACAGTGAACAGGGATATTCCACATGAATGTACATCAACACGATGAACAAAATGATACAGAAAGTACATCCAGATGCGTTTGCCTGAAATATTCAAAGCCGAGTCATCGCACATCAAATGTTAGGTACCACTTTGTTGACGTGGCTATCGATACCAATGCCAGCTTGATGCGGAACGCAGTTGTCCTTTTTGTTCAACGACAAAGAAAATAAAGGAGTGCCATATTTTGACATGTCTATAGATATGAATATCAAAATTTCCCCGATAATACCTTGTCCATAACTTTACGACATGCACTAAATTCCCGTGTGTATTTGTGTGTGCGTGTGTGTGTGTGTGTGTGTGTGTGTGTGTGTGTGTGTGTGTGTGTGTGTGTAAGTGTGTGTGCATGTGTGTGTGTGTGTTGTGTCTTTGTGTGTGTTGCGGGGGGGGGGGGGTGGTGGGGGGTCGTACACCTGTGTTTTAGTGAGAATGTGCATGCGCATACGTCAGTGTGTGTTCATGAACGAGGGTGCATGTCATCCTATATGTGTATGTGTTTGTGTGGGTGTGTGAGAGAGTGAGTGACTGTGTATGGGTGTACGTATCTGTGCAAGCGCGTGTGCATGTGTCTGCGTATAGGTGTGTATGAATGAGAGAGTAAGTGCGTGCACATGCGCCAGTATGTGTTGATGAACTTGAGTGGATGTCTTCCAATATGTGTGTACGTGTGTGCGCGTGTCTAGATGCATGTGTATATAGATGAGTATGTTCGGATGTGTGTGTGTGTGTGTGTGTGTGTGTGTGTGTGTGTGTAAGTGTGGGTGTGTGTGAGTATGTATACGTGTGTGTTCGCCTGCTTGTACTAGCGTGACTGAGTGCGTGCGCATGCGTCAGTGTGTGCTCATGAACGTGGCGTCAGTTTGTGTGTTCACGCATGCGCGTGTGTGGGCGAGCGAGTGCGTGCGTGCGCTTGCGCCAATGCGTGTGAAGAGGAGTGCATGCCATCCAATATGTGTGTGTGTGTGTGTGTGCGTACGTGTGTGTGTATGTGTGTACGAATGTGTGTGTTTGTGTTTGCGTGTGTGTGTGTGTGTGTGTGTGTCAGTGTGCGTGAGAGAGAGAGAGAGAGAGAGAGCGCGGTTTTTTTGCGTGCGTGTGATTGTGAGGTAGGGAGTACTTGCGTGCGTATCTCATCCTTAGTGTGTCGATGAACGAGGGTACATGTCATCCATTATGTCAGAGTGTGACTGTGCGTGTGTGTGTTTTCTCGTTGCTATTCGTATTGGGACGTCAGGTACAAAAGTGGCTTACCACAGTGAGGGCAGCGCTCCAGCGAGGTATCCTCCCACTGTTGGTAGGAGTTTTCATTCATAGCGTCAATCTCGGCGGTGGTCAGCGCGCGACCGGCCTTGATCGCTAGGTCCAACTCTTTTGGCGGCTGAGGCAGCGGCCGCCGCTCCTTCTTGGGCTTCATCTCCTCTTGCTGCAGCCATTTCTTCTGACACTGCGGGATGTGGATGGGCAGGCTGCGGCGACATCATTGGTTGATGATTAGTTAGATCGAATTATGAAAAGAACGTGATGTGAACCATTCATTTGAAAAGGACTCAATGATTTAATAATATATCGAAAATGAATTCTTGTAAACAATTAAATTATAAGACCCAAAATAACGGCAGGCAAGAAGTATCCGTATTTAATAAGAAAGTGATTGAGATAAATATATAGTCCAAGAAAATATCAGAAGACTCTACAATAGATAAATAAACTCTATATCACAAAACGAACGGACGACCCGCCGGTCAGCTCCCGAGTATCAGTGGGCAAGGAGAGCGACCCATCCGACAGAAGACAAATACCAAGCACTTCGCTGTGTAACCTAAAAGAAAGACTCGTGGATTATGGTGGTGGAGGGTTGTGGTGGTTTTACGGGCTGGCGGGGCTCACCTGGTCGACCCGTACTCCCTCCCTGAGGATCCGAAAAACCCCATCAAAGCGCCACACGAGGAGCGCAAAAGCGGTCAGAGGCACAATTCGCTGTGCGAGAAACGAAAGCTGTTGCAACTATTGTTTGAACGATGATGTGCACGTGGGGGTGAATCCGTCGGTAAGATGGGTTTATGGCGAAGTATTTTTTCTCGCTCTGCCGTTTCTTCCCTCGCCACTAGTTTCCACGAAAACTCGCAAAGGCGGCGGTGGGTCGCTGAGTCGGCCACCCGGCGTGCGTGGAGCCATCCGACTACAGTCAAGGGCACGAGGAGCGGAGCTCGAGGAAACGCAAGATACAAAACCAGAGGGCTTTGGCGGTATTGCGTGGTCTGAGAAGAGGTTTGACTCACCGCAGAGGTAGCACATGAACATTCGCGGGCGAGGCATGTCGACGGGGTTGTCGTGTACGACAGACTTCAGAGGGTCGGGGGACGTATATACAGTTCTGCGGACCGTAAGCGGGTTGGGTATAACTGTGTCGAATCTCCTTTGTGTTTGCCTATATTTCGCTGCTAGACTGGTTTGGGGACGTCTACTGCTGAGTGAAGACTGACGACTGTGGGCTCAGGGACGGAATAGCGACTATGTCCGAACTGGGATTGGAGGGAAACAACGCGAGTGTGGTGACTCGTGGGCCAGGACATTGTACAGCATATTCCCCACTCATCCTCGCGCCGAGATTGCAGCAGCAGTACATATCATAAGTATAAGTACTCGTACCAGTACCGCTACAGAATAAACTCGTCGTTCATCTGCTACAGCAGAACAGGTAATCCATATCCCGTACCTTTTAATCCTTACCTGATGTATGCCAATGAGATTAACTGTTTTTCATTCTAATTTGTTTTTCTGGCTAAGGTAGGCCGTATAGTTGTGCCGTAGTTGTTCTTTATATTTTGGTAATCATACAAACACACTAATCATTTTCCGTACCTAAAATAAAGAATGGCCCTAATAGTATTGATGGGGAACCGGTTTTTTTTTCAGTGAATCACATGCATAGCCGATCGATCGACGCGGATTTCTTGTGAACGAAATGCACTGATGCAAGGACAGTTGGTTACAAGTAGAACAAGATGAGCACGGACAGGGCAAGTGGGAGGGGAAACAAAAGGGCAAGAGTGACAAGAGGATCACGGAATCCAAAGCACGGCAAAAGGAGAGCACTACATTGTGCACAAACCTAGCAGATTAATAAAAACTATGCAACATGGGACATATATATATATATATAAATGTAAAGAAATAAAACAAGATTGCAATACTAAATTTAGATTTGTTGTATGGACTCGAGCACCGTAAGAATATGTGGAGGGACGGGGTCACTCGCCATACACCAATTGCTGTCCTCCTCGGTGGACATACCGCCAAAAGTGGTACTAAATTGTTACTTTATATGTTACCAATTGCCCCCTTTTCGCAATTTCCTTGCGCCATTCCCCCCCAAAATAAGCTTTTTGCATTCTTCATCATTTTCGTAGGTTGTTGCTTGTCACTCAATTAATACCGTTTCTGCTATGAGCTTCATAGCCCACCACATGCCATTGCCGTCACTTGTCTAAATTACTACCCTGTTGGCGCTCCCATGAGGTAGCTTTGTTCCGAAATGGCTATTGTCCTAGAGCAAATGCATATTTCTCCAAGGGACATTTTGGGGCAAGATAGTGGGATAGTCTTAAATTCACAAAATGACATCGCGCTTACAAAGTGTTTGCTGAGGCATAGGAGTAGCCATGCCGCTATGGGGGAAACGCACGACATCGCGTTTGTAGGCTCACCACCGATATGCGCACAACCCAAGGGCAAGTTGTTACCAGTCACAATGTTAAAATGATCATAACTTACTAACATGAGCTCGAATCTTTATGAAGCACGTATTATTAGACGCGCCTTTTCAATGCCCGTAGAACACATTCATTCACGGGTTCAAAAATCCACGAATTGATTTTCGGTGAATTATTTGGTTTTCTAGCCGAGCCGCTGTCCCAAGCAACACCCGTCGAATTCGGCTGAGGTTATGAGGAGATTTGTGCGGGGTTTGTCGATATATTATGATAACTAATTCTCCACTCCCACTGATTTTCAAGCCCAAATCCCGACGTGTGCTACGCGTGGGGTGGGTGTGGTTCGCACAAGCACATACCCAAGTATTTTAAGCACTACCGTCAGCGTGACGCGTCCCAAACGGTCAAGTTGAACCTCGCCCCTCGCCACTGCCAATTACCCGCGTCCATTCATAAAGTGCATTCTTTATCTCAACCTGCATCATTAGGGCTTTTACTCGCGTGTTTTCCAAATACCCACTACTTGCGTGCATGCGGCGCGTGAGCATGCATGCTACATTCACACACACGCAAGCCAAACCTCGCGCGTTCAACACGGCATCCACGCCTCCAAAACCCATCCAACAAGTCAAAATTTTGAGTTAAATGGTTTATTGAATAATGTGCAGCAATGCCCGAGCGTGGCGCTCAGAACGGTGTAGTTTAGACGACTTTCCGTAATCTATGGGCTTAGTTCGACAAACCCCACCGACAACACTCGCTTTCACCCCGTCCTATACCGAATGACGGCTAACTGCTTGCTTCCCGTCTCGTCTACACTTGGGTGGTACGGGGGGGTTGTCGTGCTTGACGTGGTGAGAGGGGAGCGTGTTTTTACTAGCTTATGTTAAACAAAATGCATGTCCATCCTTTTGCGGGGGAGCGTAAGACCTCCGCAAACATGTTTCTTCAATATTAGTTTCATAAATAGCTACACAGTAGTAAGGAGCATGCATATCGGTAAACGGTCAAACTATGGAGCGTGGGGTTTGGGCGTTTCGTTAATGGGGCGTTGTCCTCGCTTCTTGAGTTCTTGATGTTCGCGCTTGTCGCCGTATTGCCATGTATTGCCGACGTGCCACACGCTATGCGCTTTCAGTGAGTTGCGGATACCTCAATAACTCCACAAATATATAATGATTGATCAATGCTATCCGGCGGCTCCGCTATATGCAGGACAAGTGAAGGGTGCGGCTAGGCAACGGTACATTGAAGCATACTTGAGATGTGCCAATATCGAGGACGTCTAGCAATTGTAATTACTTTTGGAAAAATGTCTGACCAATGTCCAATAGAGTGCTTATTATTCCGATTGCCGTGCTTTTGACTCCGTGATCTTTATATTGTGTCACGCTTGCCCTTTTGGCTCCCCCCCCTCTTTACCTGTCCATGTTCATGTTATGCTTCTTGTAATTAAAGTAGAAATGTACATATGAATTTTAGTTAATGGCCTATTTCAGTACTCACCGTACACACCTTATTCATGAGGATAATTGAATTCGCACGGTCCTTACATTCATTGTACATTTCAGGAAGAGACGGCCGACAGACATGGGCCTTCCAAACTAAACTGCATACGCGTCATTGCGCCCAAAGCGGCATTCATCATAACCCTTCAAATCTAAAATCATTGCTTACGTTTTGTGCGGCGGGCGGCTCCGCCATATTCAAGGCATGTGAGGGGTGCCGTTCGGCAGCGGAACATTAAAGCATGCATGGGATGTGTCAATATATCGAAGATGTCATCTAGCAAATGCAGTTGTTGTATTGGAAGGATGACTACATCTCCATGATGCCTGATAAATGTCCACAACAGATTTATTATATTCTGTTGGCCTGCTATTCTAGCTATACCATTTCATGAGACTATTTGAATTCGCATGATCCTTACATTTATGTTGCGCATTTCAGCTAATATATCGCCGACAGACTCAGATGCGTAGAAACCAGAGCGCCCAACAACGCGGCATTCATCCAAGGCACCTCATCAGCTACCGCCAACTATTTTGATCGACTAGTTCTGATTGTTTTGCTTTTTCTCACAAGCACAAAATCCATATCCCACCTATTCATTCTGTTTTCAACCAAGAAATCAAAATAACTCGTGGCCTTGTTGCAGCACCGCAGTTCGTGGTGACCAAGTTCTAGACGAAGGACGCGCCCCAATAGTATACATACTTCCGACGACGGCTACTTTGATTTAGCACTGCCCAAATGGCCCCGATGATGTTTCACACATTAGCGGCAGGGTGTACGTGCGCTGCTGCCCACGAACCCGGCGAAGCATCTCTCACTTCGACCACCACTCGCCCAACGAATACGAGAAACAAGGTAGTGCTAATAAAGTTGGCAAACCAACACCTTTGCCAACACAACCAACGCGGCTCGCGGTGGCCAAGATCAAAGAGTACCGTGGTGTTGTGGACTTCCCACGCGCCGCAAAGGCCGGTGACAGTTGTCTCAATAAGCAAAAAACTGATCTTGGATTTTAAATGTATCAAAATTGTGGTACAGCAAAGTACACAGACCTCCGCTACCGTCGCTGCCGAAAATACAAGCACGTCAGGGTCTAGTATGGTACAGGCAGAGTGCGAGGCGCTGGTGCCAACCGAGCGTCACATGCGGAACACCCCAGCGGTGGTCTTCTGTGGCGGCGCGTTCATCGCGACGCCGAGGCTGTGCCCGAGCACCTGCGGCAGAGTACGAATATAAATACGGGCGGAGCGTGTCAAGAATACCAACCAACCGCGACGACAGCGAGAAACGTCGAGTCGCAGCCAGGGACCACCACAAAATGGGATTTACGATAAGGACGAGTGAAACAGGAGGTGAGAGCGAGAGGGAGGGCTCACCGCGCGCGTGTTGACGGGGTCAATGATACCGTCGTCCCAAAGGTTGGCGCTCGCAAAGTGGCTGTGCCCTTCCTTGTCATACCTATACATGCGATGATGTCCACCACAGCCACCGCTTAACGTCATTTCTTCGAACAGCTCACCCATCTGCTGCTGCCCATAGAAAAAACAGGGATAGGCGGCATTGCGCTGGGAGGAGAGGGGAATTGTCCTTTGCAAGACTGATACAACACGACAAAACATAACACTGCACGGAAGCACAGTTACCCACTTTTCGACGATCTTATTCTTGAAGGCCTCCATTTCGTCTGCATGGACAAACCAGCAACGGCAGGGGCATCAAGGCATCAGTAGCCGTCCAACCCCCATCCCCTTCACCCAGGCAAGTTCTCAGGATAGGCTGCACATCAGAACAACACAGTAGAGGCAGAGCGGTGGGCAGATGGATATTGGGAGGGGGAGAGACCGCACCCTTGTCCCAAGTTTCTCCATTCCGCTCGCGCTTCTCAAGCTCCACCTTCGCACACACACACACACACACACACACACACACACACGCACAAAAAATCATCAGCGCAGTCACACAGATAACAGGATTATAACCCTCTTCTCCCCTTTACGCCTACTCCCCTCATCATCAAAAATGAAACACACCACGCGTGTCGGTTTCAAATAAGTAGATTGTAGACAGCGCGCCCGTAGCGGGCGCTGAGGGGGGTTAGTGTGGAGGATGGTTCGGGGAGGGGAGTACCTGAGACAGCACGCCCGCAGCCTGCTCGCCCCCCATCACGCTGATCCTCGCGTTTGGCCACATGAAGAGGAAGTTGGGGCTGTAGGCGCGGCCGCACATTCCGTAGTTACCCGCGCCAAAGCTGCCGCCGATGATCAGCGTGATCTTGGGCACCTGAGAAGAGGGGGGGGGGGGGGGGGGGGGGGGGGGGGGGGGGGGGGGGGGGGGGGGGTGGGGGGGGGGCGCAGTTTGGGGCACAACACGTGTCAGTGTGCTCGGAAAATATGTCGCTGTGTGTTTATTATATACATTCAGCCTTTTGTTCAATCCATGTACACATGTTTCGTCTTAAATGTTGACGTCACACTTCAATAGCATTTCATCTGTTCACTCATGCATCTGATGCTCGAAGTGCTGCATAAACGAATTCCGCTTACAATGTCAGTGTCTTACTGCATAAATTGCTTAGTGTCATCAGATTAACCAATTCGTTGCTCGATTCAGATTTACGTATGTCCTAACGCATTGTTCAACAGCGTTTCATCCTAGTCATATTTTCTACAGCCACGACAAACACCAGCCAAACGCATTTTTTCTTACTTTCTCCATCCTTCGTTCACATATCATATTCCACTAAATCTTCTTTATTTCAAGAGTACACTGCTACATGGCATAATTTCGATTTTACCCATTAACAAAATGCTCCATTGCATGACTCTCTCCTGCAGACTATCTTGAACTGCATTTCATGTTTTTCACTCATGCATCTGATACTCGAAGTGCGAAATAAATCATTCATCACATCTATTTTTCTCTTCTTTGCTTGAATACACTTAGCTTATGCATTCACCGCGGCCAATTTTTTGTTATCACCTACCTGACCTTATCATGTCATCAAACAAGCACTTGATTTGTAGCTTCATTGTTTGTGTTAAATTCCATTTCTTTCATGTTCGTGTATCTGCCGCCCAAAACCACTTCATCATCACAATCGCCATGTTTCCGGCTTGACGATATAATTCAATTTCATTAATTGGCCCCGTCCGTCGTATAATTGATAAATGCTAATTCATATAAAATGCCACACCATTTCACTCTTTCCTCATGCTCTATATCCTTCACTCGTGCATACATTGTTTGAATACACTTCGAATATTTCACGGATGTATTACCAAATGACACTCGCTCTCTAATGGGGTAATAATTTGGTGCATGATTCCTGCATTCATAGTTGAACACTGTTATCTGTGGGGAGGGGGAAGAGGAGCTCCACCTTTGCATTGGCGACGGCCATCACCATCTTGGCGCCGTCCTTCGCAATCCCACCCGCCTCGTACTTTTTCCCAACCATAAAGCCGGTGATGTTCTACAACACACACAAAAGGGGTTGGAAAGGTAGTAACACAACAAACCTCGTCGCCACAGCGAACGGCACAAAAGGGTGGTTAATTAATGCGTCAGCCCCGTCCCCCCTGACCTGCAGGAAGATGAGCGGGATTCCGCGCTGCGAGCACAGCTGCACGAAATGGGACCCCTTCAGCGCGCACTCGGAGAACATCACGCCGTTGTTTGCGACGACGCCGACGGTGCGCCCGTAAAGCTTCCCAAACCCTGACGACAGCAGCGGCAAGCACCGAGGGAATCAAATGCATGACGGCCGGATGTAGATTGTTGGAATAAACCTTGTTAGGTCATATAGTAGATGAGCTAATTAGGTCTTACAATAACGAGTCATGCATTTTTCACTTTGCCTTCTGGGTCTCGCACTATTTATTGAGGCTTGTACATTTCTTACAACTTTGCATGTTTTAGCTCACGGTGCCATGACTTTTGTGCCACTTATCCCATTTCCCTCATTCATTCCCATTACCTTGAAGTGAAGAATGGTGTGAACATGATTGAAATCAATTATTGCAACAGAGCAGCCAAATAATAACGACTGTCAAAAAAAAAAAGCAAAAGTGAAATTAAATAAGGGTCACATATTTGGTGCAGAGTGTGCATCTATGAAAATCGCCAACCGTGTTTTTGTTATTTAAACATAAATTGTAAAATGCAGATTCTAAAGCTAACTAGGGTTTAAAATAAATATTCTCCTCGGGTTGTGAATAAAACGTTGATATGCACTTGCCTGCAATTCCAAAAAACAAATGCATAAATGAAGCAACCCTTCCCTCCCCCTCTTTACATCTCGTTCCTACACACATGTTTATTCTTCAGCTGTGTGTGTGCGTGTGTGAGTGTTGGGTGCGGGGTGTTAGCTCGCACCTGTCACCAGGGTGGGGCCATATTTTTTCTTGAATTCGTGGAAGCCGCTGCCGTCGAGGATGCGAGCTAATAGCGCGCGCACGTCCCAGGGGGTGCGGGGGTCCGCAGGCACGAGGCCCCGCAGGTCAGAGGCGGGGAACAGCGGCTCCTCCCATTCCGCAACCTCCTCCGCGCCTTCGAGCCCCCCTCCCGCGGTGGACTTGGCCTCGCTGTTGAGGTTACATACAATGCTGCGCGTGATCTCCAGCGCCTGCGCCTCGTCTGGCGTCTCAGGCCACACAGCGGATGGGAGAGGCGGCTCAGACTTCTGCGGTTGCGCATGCCTCGACAAGCAGGGGAGTGATAAAGGGTGTGGGAAGAGGGTAAGGGGGTTGCGAGCCTTCTGCCATGTAGTCTGCGACGCCGGACTGGCTGCAGTGCAGCTCCGCTCCGCCGAGCTCCTCTGCGCCGACGATCTCACCCGTGGCGGCGCGAACGAGGGGCGGGCCGCCCAAGAAAATTGTGCCGTTGCCCTTGACAATCACTGTTTCGTCCGACTGAATGGGGAAACAGGAGGGGGGTGGGGGCGTCAGTGCGCACTGACAGGGCACGGCAACTTTTAGGCTCTATGTGTGTGTGTGCGTGTGTGTGTGTGTGTGTGTGTGTGTGTGTGTGTGTATTGGGGTAATTTAAAGGAAAAGAAAGAAGGGATAGCAAAAAGATACTCATGGGACGAGGATGGTGGTTTATAACGAAGCAGAGACGTCATCCTGAGGGATACTGAGGGCTCTGTGTGTGAGTGTGTGAGTGTGAGTGTGTGTGTGTGTGTGTGTGTGTGTGTGTGTGTGTGTGTGTGTGTGTGTGTGTGTGTGTGTGTGTGTGTGTGTGAAGGGGGATAGGCGTTTATTTGAAGGGGAAAAGTGAAATTTCGGCGAGGGGACGTCCATGTGTGTGTGTGTGTGTGTGTGTATGTGTGTGTGTGTGTTTGGGGGGGGGAGGGGGGTGTAGGCCAGAAATTATTGGAAAGAAAGAGGGGGTCAGAAGGGAAGGTGGTGGTGAGAATGTAAGATACGAGAAAAGGACTAAGGGGGGAGGAAGAAACTCGTTAGAGAAAGACAGAGGAGTGGCGATGCAACAGAGGAAGATAAAGAGTCATTAAGGTGAAGATAGGGATAAGGACGTGAGTTGTAAGGAAATAGGAGTCCGTGTGGTAATAATGATGAGAGGAGCTAAATTGACTGTGACTTTGGCACCCCAGATCTGCTGTTTACAGTTGTTCAGCTCAGTTAATATATATCAGGTAAAATCATAGAAGAGGCAAGGAAACTAAGAAGAATCTCAGGACTAAAATTCCTAATGTTGGGGTTGCGAGTGGCTCCCCAAGAGAGTAGTCGTCCCGCGGTGGCGAATGAGAAATAAATGCATTCAATATCACTCTAAATGAAAACAATATACAGCAAACCAATTGTCCTGGGCGATCATGACTTCCATAGTATAATTCACGGAGCAATTAAAGCACCTCCGCCCAATCTTTAGCGAGAATACTTAGGAATACGTATAAAACCAAATTCTGTAAATCAAAAGGGTGTTGTTCTTCTTTTGAACAGAGTACATATCAGGAAAGGGTGCTCGAGGGAAGTTGCTGAGAGAAAATATTTGTGTGTGTGTGTGTGTGTGTGTGTACGTTTGTGAGTGCATGTGTATGTGTGTGTATATGTGAGTGCATGTGTGCATGCGTGTGTGTGTGAGTGCATGTGCGTGTGCTTTTATGTGTGTGTGTGGGGGGGGGGGAGTGCATGTGTGTGCTTGTATGTATGTGTGTGTGCTTGTATGTGCTTGTATGTGTGTGAGAGTACATGTGTGTGTGTGTGTGTGTGTGTGTGCGTGTGCATTTCTTTTATTCTTTGGAGGGCGGGTGTAGGGGGTAGGGTAGTTCCTGTGGAGAGAAAGACAGGTAGAGATTGTGAGCGAATCATGGCCGAAAAGGGTGAGCGTACCATGGCCGGCACGTAGGCGCCCCCTGCAGTGCAGGAGCCCATGACCACCGCGATCTGGGGGATGCCCAGCGCAGACATGCGCGCCTGGTTGAAGAAGATGCGCCCAAAGTGGTCGCGATCCGGGAACACATCCGTCTTGCAACAAAACAGTAGAAGCGTTAATCAGACATCGTCATTGGCAACACAACTGAGATGAGATGTGACTATTTTGGCGACACCGTAGGGTAAAACTGGAAGAGTGTGGAAGGGGGGCTGTTCTCATTTTCAGCTTAGACGGCGCAACTTAACTCCAATACATATATATTGAACGTAGATTATGTAGCTTAACCGGTGGCGTCGCCACTTTGACCCTGCTACATGTGTGTGTGTGTGTGTGTGTGTGTGTGTGTGTGTGTGTGTGTGTGTGTTTCTGCCATAATTTGACAGTAGAAAGGTATCCAGGCACAACAAACGCCTTCTAGTGAAACACATGGTGTCAATTACACCATACGAAGACATGTTTTTAATTCCCTCCTACTTATTTGTTTGCTTCTTCTTTCTCGTCCGGAACGGGGCACGCAGGAGGCTGCAGGTCGCAACGAGGGAGAGGGAGATAGTGGGGTGTGGAAGGGTGGTGCATATATGTGTACCTGACGCGGAAGGTTGGCACCGCCGGAGTCGACCATGTAGATGCAAGGTAGGTGACACTGCTGTGCGATCTCCTGAAGCCGTAGGTGCTTCTGCAGGGCGACGTGATAAACAGGGGCGTTGCTCGGATGACAACATTGAAAAACTACTTGGGGACTGGTTTGTTGACTGAATACAGCAGAGTGTATTGGTGTGCATCAATTATATTTAATATTTAGTCAGGGGAGAGGTCGAGACAAAGGAAGGGTGGGGTGAGGTGAGGTGGTGGTGGCTGACCTTGACCGTGATGGGGTAGTATGTGCCGCCCTTGACGGTGGCATCGTTGGCCACCACCGCCACGAGCTTCCCACCAACGCGGCCAACGCCCGTCACAATGCCGCCTGACGGCACCTCCTCCTTGCCTGCCGTCCACATGGGGGTGGCGTTGTGTGTGGGAGATCAGCGCGTTCTCAAAGTGACAGCCATCTCAAAGAAGGGTGGAGAGGGGGGGGGGGGGCATTGAGATCGGCAGGGGTGGATAGAATGGAAGCTATGGAAATTATATCTCAATAATTACTCTTCGATTGAAATATATGTAAGTAATTCTCGAAAACTGTCAAAATTTGTAATCAGTGAATCGGGATTGGTATCCGGAAAGCGTGCTTGATACGGTTTTCTTGACACTGACATGTCTATATAGAAATAGATTACAAAAATCATTGAAGACACGAGGACAGGGAAGTGGCAGGGGAACCAAGAGGGCAAGAGCGACAAGAGGGAGACTGAGTCCCAGGCACGGCAAAGGGAAGCACTGCATTGTGCACACAGACATGACATGTTTTCACATGCAGCAAATACAAACCACAAATAAGATGCAGGGTAGCCGCGAAGGAAAAAAAATGAAAATGAAGTCAGGCAGTCCCGAGTTAATCTTCTGGTTTACCTTCCGATTGCCCGGAAAACTCGGGGGGGGGGGGGGGGGGGGGGGGACCAATGATTATGTCGAGCAATGCAGGGGAACCTCTGCTGAGATGCAAACCGGTGCTTAAGCGCCTCATCCAACATCCAACGATTCAGCGAGAACGCAGGCGGCACAGCAGCTGAAGTGTGTGGCAGGCTGTGGGATTAGGGTTATTAGGGTTTCTGGATAGTGTTCTATACCCCAAACCCTGTACCATTTCAGTACTTTACACAGGACTGGGCTTTGCTTTTAAAACAAAGTGCGGAGGCTGGCAATTCGTGGAAGGTGGGGGGGGAACCAAAGCAGAACATTAACTTGGTACAGCCTTTAAGGTAGAACAAAAGCGAAGAAAACATACCAAATCCTCACTCAACATATGGAAAACACAAATTCGGGAATAGAATGAAAAAACGGAAACGCGACGGTGCGCGCGTCTTGCATACAGCACTTCGATACTCAGGCAGGCAGTTGCTAACCGAAGCGGGGTCTTCCCATTGCCATTTGCGTGGTCGTGTCCCCTGCTTTGCCTCGTAAGAAAAGGAGCATTGTATATAATAGGGGGCCTTCGCGGCAATTTGCAATAAACTTTGCAACAACACGTCAGCATCTGCGCGACACGTCAGCGCGTACACCCTCGCGTACAGCCAAATTGCAACAAAGCTTTGTTGCAAATTGGCCTCAAATTGCAGCAAAGACGAAGATTGCAACAAAGATTGCAGTAAAGATTTATCCGTGATTTTCAAATTGTAGCAAAGTAAATTGTATAGCTACGGATACGACGGTGCGACCGCTTGGGCAGTCGCCCATCCTGCCTCAACCACGGACAGAGCCATTTCCCCTCCACACCCTTTGTATGGTCCCGCTATGTCAGATACCGCCTGTCCATGGTACCGCATGTCCATATTTCACCCGCCGAGTGCGTCTGATGGTGCAATCGATAAAGCCGAAAAGCGGGAAGTTTTCGACGGCAATCCGTGTCTTGATGGCGTCCACGTAGGTGGGCAACCGCGAAAGATCTAGTCCGCATACAACACTAGCCCCCCAGCGCTGCCGCGTCCACCGCACCATCGTCACAGATATTTTCGAAATGCGGTCCTGGTTCATCCTTAGCTTCCGTGATAAAATATGTAGGGCGCCCGCAGTATCAGGACGTGCTAACAAAACGAGCAACCCATAGTCCGCGCGTGAACTTGGCGCCACGACTCGGGTACAACATTATGGTCGGCACCTCCAGCGCCTCGAGTTTTTCGCCAAACTCTGCCGGCTTCATACGGTAAGTATCATGAAACGACCGCTCGCTAACACTTTCATTCTCGAGGTTCAGGTCTGTCTGGCTAGGGTGTGCTGGCCATGCTCTCGACGCCCGATGCCGTCGCTGGAGGTAGACCCTCAAGTAAATCTACCGGGATTCCGAGTCAGCTGTAATGATTACATGCTGACGCATGCGAGCGCGCTACGTGGCAGGCGGTGCGTTTAGTACAAAGTTTATTGCAAATTGCCGCGAAGGCCCCCTAATTATATATAAAAGAACAGAGCACAATTTTTTTGATTTATCAAGAAATTAGAAGGGTAGTGCTTCCCTTTGCCGCGCCTCTGACTCCATTAATACCCTCGTCTTCTCACTCTTGCCCTCTTGGTCCCCCCGCCCCGCCCCCCCTTTCCCTGTCCACGTTCCTACAGTGCTTCTTGTAAGCAATGTTTTTGGATACATTAAAAGACATTAGAATAAGAGTACCATACATACAAAACAGTATAAACATACAACCATATGTAAATACGTACATACCAGCAAGGAGATGAGTCGCCATTCGTTATTGGTGTTTGTTGATTACAAACAGAACAACATGAGCACGGACAAGGGGAATGTGAGGGGAAACAAAAGGGCAAGAGCGACAAGAGGATAATGGTGCTTATTGCTCTTGGTCGTGGCGGACTTTCTCCAAAAAAAGAGGGGGGGGGGGGGGGTTCCGCTTCAGAATATATTTCCAATCGGGGATAAATATGCCTAATTGTCTCAGCACAATCAATCTCCCAGATAAACCCTAAAACGCGTAACCCTATCTCAACCCTATACCTCGTCGTGATGGTATATGCCATTCATTCAGGCTCTTGTTTCCCCTCCCACTTTCCCTGTCCGTGCTCATCTGGTTCTTCTTGTAAGCAATGATTATTCAGGCCCGAAAACATGTCATTTGCAGTATAAATAAACCATCAATTTCTCACAAGAAAAAGCAGCGGAGGCGGCCACCACGCAAAAAGAAGAAAAGAGGAAAAACCTAAGCCCGAGGAACAGGAAGGCATGCCACAGCACAAGCACTGCCCTCCTGAAATATTGGCAGTATATGTCAATTAAACAATGTATTAGTAACAATGTACTAGCTGGGCAAAGTGGTTTTGCAAGGGGGCGCGGGGCGAAATAAATGGGGGCTGCCTCTTCAAACAACCATTAAGAAGCTGTTCGCCCGTTACTCAATCGAAGCGGAGTTCTTAATTAACCGCAAGTTTCGGTATATCGTATGAACATTAAATGATGAAGCACAACATTGACATATGGACAGGAAAAAAGCAAGGGAGGCCAAATAAAGCCCTGTATGTCATCTTTTCGACATAACAAAATATAATGGAAATGCAGCCTCTCACAATCGGAAAATTGCGGGTAGTCACTGGATGGAGGAGTACCGTATAGTCCCTTGCCGGCCAGCTGAGAAAGCTCGAGGAAAGGTGCGCCGGGATCCAGGAGGGCGTCGATCCGTTCGCGCGGGAGCATCTTCCCGCGCGCGCGGTGACGCGCCACAGCCACATCCCCACCGCCCGACGAGGTCTCCGCCAAACTGGCCTGAAGTTCCGAAACGGCGGAGTCCATTGCGGCCTTGTTCGCGGCGAAGTCCGGCGACAGAGGCCCGGCATTGCAGGCGTCCAGCACAGTCCAGGTGCTCGCGACCGTCGTAAACATGGTGCGACCGCGGAAGGGCGATAGCCACTGCGAGCGTGCACCAACCGTCGCGAGGCGAAACATTTGACAGCGTGCTTCTACACGTCAGCAGAACTGCAGGAGAAATAAAGCGCGCCAAGTCGGTGCTGTGCCTCCGTGTCCACGACAGCCAGTCACGCCACGGACGGAACGTTTACGTAAGAGTGCGTAGAACGCTACGCTTACGCAGAGATCACGGGAAAGTTGAGAAAGGGTATGCGAGACTCACGGCGGTGCTGTTGGCTCTTGCTGTAAGCCGCACCGCGCGTTGTGTCGGAGGCGTCGGAGTTGATCGCTGCTCAACGTGTGACGTCAGCTTGTCGCGTCGTCTTTTGTATTGTTCAGCATCAGTCTCGAGCTGCCAGAAGTACTTGCGAAGGTACAGTGCCTCCAGACCTCTACGGGTACCTTCAGTCCAAATGATATATTCGAGTTTACCCTAGGGCACGTTTTGCCAAAGATGTCAGCTTGCTTACAATTTGGCCAAAAGACACCCACAGACAGGGGCGCGAAAGCAGAGAGTGCCTAGGCTCGTGGCTAGCTACGGCTTATAAGGCACGGGCTAGCTAGAGCTGACCGTTGGGGAAGTCGTTGGTCGTTGGCTGCGTCTAACTGTTTGGGCAAGGTGGTTGCCCTGCAGGTGAGCCGCGCCGATATTAACGGTAACAGTAACCGCTAGAGTTACTGTCCCGTACACATGATATTGGATATGCAAACCTCTAGATTCAAATCAATCTGACCATTTACCCTAGGGCACGTTTTGCCAGTAACCTAAAGCCAAAGGCTTGCACAGCCAGAATTAGTGTTGCGGGGGGGACGGAGTGAGCCAGCCGAAGAACCGCCAAGCAGCAGGTGTTGGGGTCATGGTGGGGTCAATATATTTTCCTTCGGTCACGGAGCTGTTCTTGGCCCAGCCACCCATAAATTTGATTACGGGGAGGGGTGCGCCGATGCAGCTGGCAGCGGACGCCGCGCCTTTCCGTAGGCTGTGCGACGTCCATTTAAAGCCGGCGGGCGCGGCCGAGGTGACTGAGAGAAGGGCGAGGGAGAGCCAGGTGGAGATGGTGGACGCGGCACCCCAATCGGCGGAGGGCTCTGAAGGTGAGAAACTCCAGAAGGCGAGCGGGGGTGGCTGGTTGTAGAACTTAGTGCAAAAAATAGCGCGTTGTTCCGTGTAGTAGTCTATCAGGTTCGCCAGGACGGGGTTAGCGGCTACAGGGATAGCGATGACCAGTTTATCGCTGGCGTCGCGGCGTTGGTCCCCCTTAGACTTCCGCACGTAGAGGCAGATTTGCTGCGAAGGCTTGTCGACCACGAGGTCGCCGGTCTGGCAGCGGGCGCCGGTCTCGGCGCGGCAGAAAAACGTGTAATTGACACACACCGCTAAACAGGCCCTGAAGCGTTGCATCTGGGGGAAGGCAGCAGGGGTCCACGCGAAAGTGTCGTGGAGGGTGTGGGCGTAGTGCAGGATGTCTAGGGCGACTTGTGCGGGTAGCGGGAGGCGAGCGGTGGTAGGTACCAGGCGGCGCTGTAGCATGGCGAGTCCACGGCGGGCGTCCGCTAGGAGTTCGCCCACGGCGATAGGTTGGCGCCGGTGGTCGCGGAAGTACTTGTTAATTGCGCTGAAGTAAGGCTGCAGCGAGCTGGCAGCGACCGTTCCCAAGAGGGCTAGCCAGGCCGTGTAGCGGACCATTGTGGCCGGCGTGGCCTGTAGCGGGGCGATATTTTCCTCTGCACAAAAAATAAAAAACTGTCGAATTGCGCTCTGGTAGCTCAGGTACGTCGAGGGCGCTAGCGAGTTGCTGAGTAGGGCAACCGCTGTAACCCCGAGCTTATCTGATCCTAGGAGGTCTTGAAAAGTTTCAGCCAATTCGGAGGACCAGGGCGACTGTGCTGCTTCGAGGCGTAATTCGTAGCGCGGGGGTCCTGTACGCAGAGGGCGGACGTCCTGTACAGGCGCATTTAATCGGTCCGGGCGTATCGCTCGGCCAATCGCACCGCGTCGGGTGTAGAGCCAAGCGGGGGTGCTAGCCGAAAGGCCACGATGCTCCAAGCGGGAGGTCCGACCCCTTCTTGCCTGCCTAGCCTGCCGGGGAAGAACAGGTCGCGGGACGCTGGGAAGTGCACGGTCTCGGTGGCCAGGCGGGCGAACGCGTGGTACCATGTTTTGTTTCGCCAGTAGGGGGCGATGACTGTTGCCTCGGCTTGAGCTTGTTCGAGTTTCGCGGCGAGTGCGGGTAGGGCCGACCAAGGGGGGTTGCAGTAGTTGTTCTCGCGTCTCCACGCCGAGTCGGGGAGGTGTAGGCAGTCGATGTCCTCGCACAAGGGGTCGCGCCAGCGGGCGTTGAAGCGTGGTAGCTGCGTGTTGAGCATAGACGCGAACCGGTCGATTGTATGCGGGCCCCACCGACGCTGGAGGTGGTTGAAGAGTTGAGGGTTTAGCTGCCAGTCTTCGGAGTCCAGTTCGCGGCTGAGCGTGTCGGCCCAGACGTTGGCGGCCGACCGGATGTAGCGTGGGCGGATGTGGATGTCGTTGGTGTCGAGTAGGAACCACAAACGCCGTAGCTCGGTCATCATGACGGGAGACCGGGAAGTTAGCTTGGTTAGGACGGCGACCACGGCAGTGTTGTCCTCGTGGAGGAGGACTTGTCGTCCTCGGAGTTGCGGGAGAAAGGTTTCGACCGCGTGCCGGACGGCCCGAAGCTCCTTCCACGTAATGTGTTGGAGGCGGTCGGTGGCGCTCCAAAACCCGCGGGCTTGGTAATTGGCGTCCTCGTTGAGGACGGCCCCCCATCCGTAGTCGCTCGAGTCCGCGTGCAAATAGGCGGTCTCGATGGGCTTGTAGATCGACCGGCCGTTGTGTTGGGAGGGTACCGTGCGCCACCACTCGAGGTCGCGCCGGAGTTGGTGGGTGAGGCGCACGCGTCCCCCCCAACCGGTACGGGTAGCCAAAACGTTGTGGAGCTCGCGCAAAAAGAATCGGGCGGGCGCGATGGCGAGGTAGAGAAATTGCGCTTTTCCCGCGAAGGCTGCGAGTTGGCGTGTGGGTAGCCATCGTGCGTTGGACGCTGCCCGTCCGAGCAAGGACGAAGCGTGTTGTGCGAGGTGGTGCAGTTTTGCGAGTGGGGCGCGAAACTCGCCGCGGTGTAAATCCACCGTGAGGCCCAAGTGGTCGCCGACTTGCGTTGGCGTCCATACACCTTTCTTGGGGTTGCGCTGTAGGCCGAGGCTGTCGAGCAGGGCTTGGACGCGCTGCCGAAGTAAGAGTGCCTCGTCGTAAGAGTCCGCCAAGAAGAGGAAGTCGTCCATGTAGGGTAGTAGTCGAGTTCCTCGCCATCGCGCGTTTCGGAGGAAGCGCTTGGACGGGCGGCGTGGGCCGGCCGGTGTAGCTGCGGGCGTGGGAGGTGGTGGGCGGCGTAGGTGGTTCGTAAACACTTGCGTGAGTTTGCAAAAGTAGTAGGCGGAGCCCGACCACCCCATGGGGAGGCACGCGAGGCGCCATAAGGTGCCGCGGTAGTTGACCGTGAAGTAATCCCGGTCTTCCTCCCGGATGCCAAGGGTGTAGTACCCATCGGCGAGGTCGAGTGAGACGAAGTAGTCCCCCGGTCGAGATAGATGGCGGAGGTGCTTGAGGGTCTCGCAAGTCATGTTGAACGTCGAGCAGTAGCGGTTGAGTTCGCGAAGGTCGATAATCAAGCGCCATTGATTGCATCCGGGTTTTGGAACTAAGAACATCCGGGAGACGTAGCGTGGGTTCGTAGAGCGCTCCCACGCGCCGCAAGCCTCGAAGCGTGGTAGTTCCGAGTTGAGAAACTCGAGTTGGTCGGGTGTGGCGTCTAGCATGGAGATGCCATGGTTGAACGGCTTGGGACGTAGGCCGTGCTTGAACTTCACACGTACGCCGTGGCGGATCCAACTTAGGACTTGGCCGCTCGCGCCGATGCGCTCCCACTCCCGCCATTTTCGACGTACGCGGTGGCGCATGAAGGAAGATGTCGGGGAGCAGGAATCGGCGCGGCGGGCCACACCATCATTTCTTGCTTGGGGTTTTAGCCGAGTCGGTCGGCTTGGGTGGGAGGGTTGCTCGTGCCGCGGCTGCTGCTGCTGCGGCGGCCTTGCGTTTGTCGGCGGCGGCTTTGCGGCTCCGAGCGTCGGGGCCGTTGGGCTTGTCCGGTGTGACCTTCGCGAAAGCGGCGCCGGCGGCGGCCTTGCTGGCAGCGTGTAGGCTGACTTCAAGCGTGCGGTCGACGAAAGCTTGGCGTAGCGCGTCCAATGTGCCGGAGACCGCGGTAGGACGCGGTCGGCAGAAGCGTTCGTGTGCCAATTCGGCGAACACGCGGTCCGCATCCGTGCTCGTTTGTCCGCCCTTGGTGAGGCGGAGGAAGCCCAATCGAGTACGGGCGGCCTCCTCCGTCGCTGTGTGGGTGCGATGGCCCGCTCGGATGAGGGCAATCGCTGCCGCCTGCTCCGTAGGTAGAGGTGGGCCGTGCGACAACGTGTCCAAAGCCTCGCCAATTGCCGCGTTGGCGCAACTGTCGAAGAAGGCATAGCACCCGATGTGTAGGTACTCGTCGTATGCGGCTTGGGTGCGTTTGTCGCTTAGGGCACGGGCGGTGTCGTCCGTGAGAGTCCACAGACGTGGCTCCTCGACGTCGCGGGGGGGACGTTCGAGGCCGGCCGGGATGACTTCGCCGTAGTAGGTGAAGTCGACAAACTCGGCCGCGGAGGGGTCGGGTTCGTCGTCGAGCAGGTCGATAGGTGGCTCGGGGGCCTCCTTACCACCCTCCGTCGCTGTGGTCGCGTCGGTGGGAATGGACTGCTGTTGATAAGTAGTAGCGGGTGTGGCTGTCGGCTGTCGAAGCTGAGCGAGTAAGGCAGCGTTAGCCGCCAAAAACTGCTCAGTAATGCGTTGTTCCGATTCCAAAACCGCCGTACGAATCTGTTCGGCTGTGCGTTGTTCGAGTGAGGTAGCGTGAGGGTCGGCCGCTGCGGCGGATGTAGACTGCTCAGGCTGCATATTGGGGAACGGCGTAGCTGAACGAGGGGAAGTGTCGCGTGACGCTCGAGTGCGCATGGGACGAAAAGTAAGATTGACACCCTACTCGACTACGAGAGTCGAGACTGCATTCGCGCGAAGCCTAGATTGGCTGAGCGCGAAAGCAGAGAGTGCCTAGGCTCGTGGCTAGCTACGGCTTATAAGGCACGGGCTAGCTAGAGCTGACCGTTGGGGAAGTCGTTGGTCGTTGGCTGCGTCTAACTGTTTGGGCAAGGTGGTTGCCCTGCAGGTGAGCCGCGCCGATATTAACGGTAACAGTAACCGCTAGAGTTACTGTCCCGTACACATGATATTGGATTAATCATACAAATACATACCCTACGTCTCTCACTCTGTATTTCCGTAATCATGAAGATAATCCATGGATGCCCATACTCGTAATACTTATTTTCACACACACACACACACACACACATTAGCACAAAAAATAATCAACGCAATAACACAAATAACATGATTATAAACCTCTTCTCCCCCTTACGCCTACTCCCCCCATCATCAAAAATCAAACACACCACGCGTGTCATTTTCAAACAAGTAGATTGTAGACAGCGCGCGAGTAACGGGCGCTAGGGGGGTTAGTGTGGGGATGGTTGGGGGAGGGGAGTACGTGAGACAGCTTTTTCTTTCTCATTAAGGATAATGTTTTCTTAATTGTGCACACACACACCCGGTGTGTCTCACTCTGTATTTTCATAATCACAAAAATAATGCTCCTCTACCAATCGTAACGATGCGCAGCAAGTTAAAGATGTATCCAAAACCCAATCCCAATAAGTGCGCTATACACCAAGTCGATTTTCTTTCCAAATAAAGAATGTCGCATTTGTAGTACCGAATCCAATCGAGATGATGATAAACGGACACACCGACACACACCCACACACACACACACACACACACACACACACACACACACACACACACACACACGCACGCAGAGGCTAGGGATCAGCCATCGATACATCGTTGATAGTATTATCATCACCCCTTGATGGTGCCATCAATGTGCTAGGTTGTGACATCGACATCGGCATGATGACAAATGTGCTACCATCAGTGCCATCAATTATAAAAACATTTAAAAAAAAGTAATTATCAAAGCCCGATTTTCTGCTATATCGTCCCAAATATCGATACATCGGCGATAACATTGGCTTAATGTGACATAGATGTCAACATCCCAAAATATCAACGCCATCAACATCGACAATCCGAGATATCGAGCCCACAACATCGACGTTTCAAAGTATAACTACCATCAACATCGACAAAATTCACTTGATCCCTAGTCTTAACACATACACACACACACACACACACACACACACACACACACACACACACACACACACACACACACACGCACACACACACGCACACACACACACACACACACACACACACACACACACACACATACACATTTTAGCAAATTAATGTACACGCCTCCACAAAATTCCGGACATGCATTATGTTAAACATAAGCCAGTCAAGAACACGCCCCCCTCTCACCACATCAATAAGCACAACGACACGCGAGTACCACCCAATTGTAAGAGAACCGGGAAGCAAGCAGTAAGCCGTCATCCGGGGTGGTTAGACCTGAGCTTAAAGCGGGTGTTGTCGGCGGAGTTTGTCGAATTAAGCCCATAGATTCCCATGAAATTGTTTGAACTACACACGTCTTTCTCAGCGCCACGCTTGGGCATTACTCAAGCGCTCATACCGAGTTGCATATTACTCCGTGTTCCACATAACGTGAAGTTTTCTGAGTGCAGTGGATGTAGGCAGTACAAACTTGTGTTGTACTGCGCATTGGAACCGAGGGACAGAAAATACAGGTTTTTTAAGCGCGTAGCACAAGGCTTTAAGGCATCGGGTTGCCATTCTCTCTCGAGTAACAATGACTGATTGTCTTGCCTTCCCCCTGTCCAACTTACGAGGTTGATTGCTGTTTCTTGCTCCTTTTCACGGCCACTCCCGCCACGATTGCTATCTCCGTTGTTGCCCCCTCCCATCCTCACCACAGGTGCCGGCCGCTTTGGACCCGTCGGTGTTTTCAACACATGGATCGGGGCCGGCTTTGTCAAGTGCTCTCGGTCGCGCGCGGGAGAAATTTAGGAGGGAACGCCATCACTCACGACAGTGATAGGCCGGTTTACTCGCATGACCTCATCATTGCTTTGCGTCTGGTGCTTCCGCGAGGTATGCACCGTCCACAGCTACGTACAACTCAGAGGATGCGCGGCGTTTAAGTGCCGGGTATAAAGCATACATTTGTTGAATCCCAGTACGGTCACTTCCATTGCGGGCCGCGAGCCGCTAATAATATGTGTATATTTGCTGCTCGTGTAGTTTTAATGAATCCGCACACTTATTGTTGAGCAGCAAATTGCTAGACGCTGCTATTGCATAGCTTTTGGTCTCTTTGGCCTTAACACTCGCGAATGGCCGGCCGCTTTATGTTCATTTACAATTAGTGAGTTTACGGACCGCACATAATCGGTGCTCGATGCTCGCATATCCTAGCCGCTAGTATTCGACGAAGCGGGTACGCTGTATTTTGATTGGCGCATTAAGACGCAGACTTGGCAGTTTACACGCCTCGTCGGCGGACACTCGAGCACCGGTATGACCCGTCATCTGTTGCGTTGTTCTCGGTACATACCATCTCGGATATGTATCATACGGAAACCGGCCGTGCTTAGATTGGCCACGAGGTTCTTGTGCCGCACCTTCTAGCGACTTATATAGTACTCACGTCCGCCACCGACACGTTGCTTGAATCTTGTCGTCACAACATACGGGTGCCATGGCACTTTTGCCTTGCGTAGTAGAGTACATGGGTTGTATTGTAAAGCTTGTGCTTCGCGATGGCAGTCGATTTGCCTTATCTAAAGAACTTTTATTCTTTTTTCTTGAATCGCGTGTCTAATGGTTAGGTCGCGAATAGGACCGTACCTAGAGCTACTTTTGCGGTTGCACGTTGTAGTGCGGGTTGCACGGGATCGCTTTGTTGTAACGAAAGGCGTGGGTCTGGGTTCTGACTAGGGGTGAGCAAGTGGCTCGCGAGTGTTGCACTCCAACACTAACGGTAGCGGCTTCGCGATAGCACTTTTTGTATGCGGCTAACTCGAGTTGCCTCTGTCCTTGCGTGGTTTTGACCCGCCCATGGATGTCGATTGCGCACCACCTACAAGAGATTCCGTTTGAGTCCGCTCGCTCCGCGCTCGGTATCTTCATGATTCAATTCAATGTAGGTATGTATGTCGCTTTCGTGTATGTACTATGGATGTGTGCTGACATGAGCGTACTCTTTTAAGTAGTTGTGTGAACTCAAGCCCTCCGCGCCTATGATATTAAGGTCGGCTTATCATCAGCTCACATGTATTCCACTTGCTTTGATAGCAGTCTTACTTGGCTGTACGTTTGAGAGTACGCGCTTCCCGAAGCAATTTTGTGAGCTTGGCGTGCTCATGCAGTGGTGATTTAACACCATGTGCATAGTTGTCCATTTGCATATATTGTCGTGAACTCGCGGACGGCACTTGCCTTTATGTATAACACTGTGTCATATCCGCGCTCGAACATCTCTCCAATATTGTCATAATTGTTATTGTCCCACTCCATTTTGGTGACCTCCATAATTGATGAAGTAGCGTAGTAGAAGTGACGTAAACGATATCCACGTAGAGGACATTTGTGTGAGCCATGTGCTTGCGGATGACATGAATCTGCGATGATGGTGACTATGTTTGCAATGGTCCGGTCTGGTGTGCCTATGCGGCTACTCGGGCACGAAGGTATTGCAAGATTTTCGCAAGTGATGTCGTATAGCACGAAGGATAATGATGTATGCTTAATGGCTCAAACGCAATTTGGTAAGCTCCGCGCTTATATACGATTAGAAAGATATATCAAACACGGTATAGTTTCCCGTGTCATGTGATTATTAGGCATGTGCGGACAGTTACTCATAGCAGTATCGCCAGAACCCCTTGATTTCTTCGGATGCTGAATAATTTAGATATATGACGTGCGTTCATTGGCTAATTTGTAAGCTATGCGTTCGTGTGATACAATAATAAAATGCAATTCATGCATCTTCCGCCTTGGTTCTCATGTAAGGGACAAGCGAATGCACAACTGGCGGACGAGGAAGAATTCAAGGCCCGCTGCTCCTTTGCTTTATTGGGTATTTGGACCATTTATGGCCCACTTTCACGGTTGGCGCTTCGCCACGGCGCTACTTCATACGTTGCGCGCGCGCGCGCGTGTGTGTGTGTGTGTGTGTGTGTGTGTGTGTGTGCGTGTGTACGTGTGTGTGTGTGTGTGTGTGTGTGTGTGTGCGCGCGCGCGCGTACGTTTACTCTTCATATTCGCAACGCATACTAACATAGTCAAGTCCACCGCACGTGGCGACATGTGCAATTCTCCGACCCTGTTTTCCAGTGTAAACATTGCGTATGAGGCTTGTGGCTTTGGTGCGCACTCTTCACGTTCGCGACACATGCATGAAATTAGGCCCGCCGCTCTTGGCAACATGTGAGCTCTGGCTTGAATGAACAATATCCTCCGGACATTCTGCGACTAGTCTTTTTGGTGCAACTATTGCGTATGAGGCTAGTAGTTTTTGTGCATACTCTTCATGTTTACGACACATGAATGGAGTCAGGCCCACTACTCGTGGTGACATGTGAGGTCCGGCTCGGATGAGACTCCATCATCCGGAAATTTTGCGACTCAAATTTCCCTGTGCGGTTATTGCGTATGAGGCTAGTGGTTATTGCGGTTACTCTTCATGTAGCATCATGAATAGAGTCAAGCCCGCTATTCGTGGTGCCCTATACGCTTATGCTCACGATCGGATGAAACGATAAAGTCATCATGATATTCTGCGGCCCATATGTCGCCGTGCAATTATTGCACATGAAGCTGTTGGTACACTCTAATCATACCCATCTTAACAACAAACTCCGTCCGCAGCTTGCCCCTCTACCGGACGTTAGACAGTTAGCCCCGTGCTCCTCACACTGCGCACAACAGGCCATTTTGACCTGACATGGTCACCTGTATTTTTTCAGGTGTTAAGAGCGTGGTACGGGTCATAGTTTTTCCCTATCACGTGAGACTTTCATATTGTTTCTAGCTGCATACGAGGTCATGATACGATGTACATGAGTAATAAGCCGCACATAATCTAATGAAGTCAAGTGTCTTTCTCATATTTTCATCTACTGTGACCTCATCTACGCAGAGCACCTCGTTCGAGAAAATGCAGTAAGGTTGTAGGTTTCGTCCGCCGTTATTTGGTTGACTACGGTCCGCGCATCACAACGCTACCTTGTCGCCATGGCGGCGCCCCATCCACCCCAGTGGATAGCCTTACGGAAGAATATTAGGAAATCCGTGGCTAGGGCTGTGCCTCAGGCTCGATGCTGTGTGACAATGGACTGGGCGAGTGAGAAGTTGGCAGAGGATTTGGTAAAGTACGTGGACGCTTTTAACGACGACCCCGTCGAGGCAGCGGAGCGCGAACCATGGAACAAGTCATACGGGCCGAGTGAGTGGAAAAATAAGAAGACGAAAAAGTTTGGTGGGGACGTAACAACACGGGTGAGGAGCTGGCAATTCAATTTGATGAGGTGAGCTCCCTGTGCGAGTCGTGTTACTGGTCACAACATATTATGCAACTTGTAGTATATTTTCCCGCCGTCCGCCCGTTCGATCTTGACCTGCGCGATGTCACTCCCCCCCGCCTACGACTTGTGGTTATTATTTGAATAATTATTCTTTCGAGAATTTCTGACTAAGCAGCAAAACCGTTGTTATCGTGGGATTGTTAGGGAGGTCGGAAAGCTCGCGAACTTCCAAGATCTGTCACACGTGAAAAAACTGGGGTTCAGGAACATCGTGTAAGTTTTCCCGCCCATTTTGTTTATGCCATTTACAATAGCAATGTATGCAGCAGCTGAACATCAGCTGACATAGCGGCTATGTGCTGATATTTGCAGGTTTTTGCCTTACCCTGAGGAATGCCCGAAGGATAAGAGGGGGGCTATAGCGATGATGCTCCCGCCTGTGACGCTGGAGCTCCACGAAACAACGTACGTCCCGTCTGGTTCGACGGACTACAGGTTGTCGGCGATTTTCTCGACCGCCACCGTAATGGCGGTCAAGAACGCCCCGCTGGTCTACGCGGCGAACAACCAGCCGATGCCCTCGGAGGAGACGTGGCACTATGGCGGTCGGTGGGCACTGCTTCCACCTTACTCGGACTGGGAGGTAAGAGTCACTCCCGTCCTTTGTATACCGACCGTTATAGACGCTACCTGCTAATGGGACGAGGTAAGACGAGTAGAGGCACCTTGTTGCCGAGTTAGTGCCTTTTACAGTTTATTAATTTGTCAGTCTATTTCATGCAGGCATACGTGAAACAGCTCTTGAAATACCTTGTGCTTCACGAGGAGATTAAGCGTTATTTCCGGAAGCCGATAAGGAGGGATGTTGCATCTTGGGTAATCCCCGAGGTGCGGTTCCTGCCTGAGCGCGCCGGCTACAAACGTGAGCACCCTAAGCTCACGTACAGCAAAACAGGTCGGTCCCCTCAGCATTTAGGGAAATCTTTCTTGCTTGTGTGTTATGATTGTGATTCATGTTAGTATAATATTATTGTTACCAAAGTTTTGGCCATACAAATGCCTTGAGAACAATACATCTCACCTTTTTATGTGTTTTGATATCTAGGGATTCACGGCGCCCGGGGTGCTGCTGTGCGTGAGGAGCGGGCCCTTGCCCGTAGGCAAAGGGCAAGAGGGACTACGCGGGAAGTGTTGAGTGCCACCTCGGTGGCTTGGAAGGCGGGGGGGTGTGACGCAGCAGAGCTGCCGGCGGAGGATGTGGGCATCTCCCTCTGCATTCTCCAGGTGAGTTATTAAAGGGAGAGGGTGGCATAGTGATGGGGTCGATGGGGGCACAACCCCGCAGAAGAGGCACATGCGGGCAGCGTAGGAAAGGAGCCGCCGAAGATTGATGGAGGCGGGTCATGTCTGGTGGGCGTGACGCATGCTGGGGCAGATAGCGTGCAAAATGTCGCCCCGGCATGTAATGAGGGGATGCCAATTGGCGTCCCACCATCGCGGGTGCATGCGCAGCGGCGCAATAGCCCCCCCTCATTCTTGACAGCTGGGGCACGGCAGCTGCAAGCTCTATGGCGGGGAGCGGAGGTAGAGCAATACAAGGCAGCACTTAAACGTTATAGACAGGATCCCAATCGTGCTGCGGCCAACAAGGCTAGGCGAGTAGAGGACTTGAAGAGTCGCGGCGCTAGATTAGTAAAACTAGTTATAGATGACCTTACCAAGTGAACATGTAATACATGAAAAACAATCTTTTCTTTGTGAATGGACCGCTGATGCATACGGGGCATTGTGAATTTATTTATACATTATATTGCATCGTCTCACTCCTGACCATCATGTTTGTAGCGGATGGACTGCATCTTAATTCTCATGCATATCATTAACTAGCAGTGCGCGATTTGATGTCAGGGGAGGGGCAACATTTCAGGCGTGGCAAAAGCACATGCAGCAAGTGACTAGGTGTAGCAGAGACACAATGTAGATGGTGTTGATGAATTAACATTCTACAAAGCAACAAGTGCATGTGTCATATAATAATCTGTAACACATTTTGACTTATAATAGAAATGGACCGCCTGATTTATATGTATGGATACGACATCATCGCCTAGCATCATGTTTGTAGATATGCACCATCATTGTTAATTCAACTATATAGTAATAGCAATGCTCGACGGTTTGATGTGCAGGCAGAGGCACAAACTTTGGTGCTGTAGGATGTGCACATGCATTTGAGACCAAATATTTCTGCTTATGCTAAAATATGTGAAGTGTGTAATTTAAAAAGTTTCGAAATGATTAGCGCTCAACGTCCTTATTATAGTAATACGATCGCCATGTAACTCACAAAGTTGGCAAAAGGTAATAGGCATAGCTATGGTGCGTAGCTAGGTCCTTTTGTCTTGTATCGGTCTTCTTCATCGTCGATTTCTGAATCAGATGAGTCCATGTCATGGTCCCTCTTCTCGGTGTCCGGTGTCTCGTCCTCGGACAGCCTTGCCCCCTCTGCGAGCAGACCTCGGCGAAGAATTGCATCGTGGTCTGGCGGTAGGTTGTCCAAGTATTCTTTGCAGCCTTGGATCATGGCAGCATTCCTCTCTGCACATGCCTTGCTGCGTCCATCTCTAAGTTGACGGGGCGCCCTGTAGTTTTGAGGTTCCCCCTTCTCAGCAACTAGATCTTGATAGGTGCGCACTTTGACGAGGACTTGTTCGGCCAGGTGCTCCACATGCATGTCACTGCGTTTAAGTGCGACGTGGCGCGTCTTCTGGTGGATCGCCTCTGCACCTTGGCTGCAGAACTTGTCCAGAGACCCATGCAGCTGGATCAGCTCGTGACAGTGGCACTGCATGATATGCATGTACACTGTCACATGTTCAGGGCCGCATCGCATCAAGAAGGCTGACATAAACATCTCAGCATACTTCTTCACCTCCGCTGCATGGGCGTCACGCGACGGCTGATCGTCCTCGCACCCACGCCCAATCATATGATTCCAATACGAGAAGGTGCGCCATAGGTGCTTCGACCATTGGCACACCGCGCTCCCTTGGTCCTCGAACACTTGGTTCATGAGCTCCTCGTGGAAGTCCATCAGGGTCGAGCAGATCTCCCCTGGCCATGACTCCGCTGACAAAGACGACCCCCCTTTGGACCCTGCGCGCCGCTGGCCAGGCTGAGTCCCTGCGTTGAGCTTGACTTTCATCACCTCTTGAGCCCAAACCATAATCTGTACAAAGACGAAACATGTCAATATAATTTACTAAAACAGATAATCATATATGTATCTATATAAAAACATTACCGAAATGTAACCAGCTAACGACATGTCATGTCTCACCTCCTCCAATTGCTCTGCATCGATGTTCTGACACACCGTCCACTTGAAAATCTGAGGAACGATGCGCAGTCTGCAATGCAAAATGTCGAAAACATAGTGGGAGATCGGCAGATCAAGCATGGGCCGAAGCATGGTACCGAAATGCTGATGGTTGACCTTGCTCCTCGCTGCGACGCCGTAGTCTTCAGGCCCGGGTTTGGCCTTCCGTGGTAGGGGCAGCCTGTTGAGCTCCTTGTGGCCAGGCCCGATGGACTTGCTGCATCCCGGACAGACGTAAGATGCGCAACCCTCACCGGCAACACATCCGGAGGCGCAAGAATTCTGCTGGTCGGTGCTCTGCCCTGAGGGGGTGTGAGCTAGCTGGATTTGCTCTGCAAGCGTTCTTGGCTCCATGTGGTCCACGGTCTGTGACCCCACAATCTCATAGCGCTCGGAAGACTTTAAATGCAAAAGAGCTCTCAATACCTTACAATAGATACATGGAAAGCTGCTAGAGCACCCATTAAGCCCAAGGATGTTGTTCAAGAACTTCAGGTCGCCTGTCAGAAAACACACATTAACAGACATATCAAACTAAAACTTGAAGCGCACAACCAGACAGGACAGCGTCATGGAGGCATGACTTCCACACCGACTAACATGAAACGTCATGCGCTCTCATTAGAAAGTATCGTTTCAGCTGCACGACGGTCGAACAACAGGACGAATTTGCAGTTAATGTGGAAAACAACTTAATAATGCACATAAAATCGACACAAAACACACATTAACAGACATATCAAACTAAAACTTGAAGCGCACAACCAGACAGAACAGCGTCATGGAGGCATGACTTCCACACCGACTAACATGAAACGTCATGCGCTCTCATTAGAAAGTATCGTTTCAGCTGCACGACGGTCGAACAACAGGACGAATTTGCAGCTAATGTTAGAAAACAACTTAATAATGCACATAAAATCGACACAAAACACACATTAACAGACAAATCAAACTAAAACTTGAAGCGCACAACCAGACAGGACAGCGTCATGGAGGCATGACTTCCACACCGACTAACATGAAACGTCATGCGCTCTCATTAGAAAGTATCGTTTCAGCTGCACGACGGTCGAACAGCAGGACGAATTTGCAACTAATGTTAGAAAACAACTTGAGCGATAATGCACATAAAATCGACACAAAACACATAGGCAACCCAACATCACCCAACATACCTCCAAAAGTCACTTTGAAAGTGTACTTCACGCCATCCACCTCTAGTCCCTCGTCAGACATCAGCTCCGAAACCACTGCTGCCAGTTGCGGTATCTTCTCTACGATGTCCATGTACTTGTCGTCCCCCAGGAAAAACCCCAAAATACAGCAATTCTCGACGCTGTTGACCCCACACTTATGCAGAATCTCGTCCACATGGGCGTCCGCATCCCCACCAGAGTTATTGTAAATTGTTTTCAAGACGAGGGATGTCCCATGTACTTTGTTCTTCTTGAAGATACCACATGCGTCCCCGAGAAGCTGAACTTGCACCTGGTTGTCGGTCCCAGGAATAATGAAGTCCCGCCCGTTCGCAACTAGCCACCGAATGCGCGATGTTAGTAGAGCCTTCGCGTCACTCATGGCGGCTTTAGGGATTCCTTTGTCCAAGCTTAGGCTTGCCATCAAGTCATGTAACCGTTTGCTGATGACTGCAAGGGAGGCGAGCTTGGGGAAGCCAGTGCCGTATGGCACCCTTGCTCTGACCAACCGCAGGTCCTTCTGATCGGAGCTAATGAGGTTCGCCACCTTTTGGTACTCCCTAGTGCTGAGGCCCGCGTGAATAAACAGGTCGGCAGCAATTTCATCATAGTGCTTGGCGATGCACTCCACGATACCCTCCTCGATCTTGCGCATGACACTTCCGCTAAGCATCCCCTCCATCTCTAAGTTCTTGGCGTGTTTTCTCAAAAACGCACCGAGGACCTTAGTAGGGTACGCCGCCTTGCCGGGGTCAGCGGACTCCTCTCCACCCCCCTCGCCCGTTGCGTCGAAGTTCAGCCAATCGGGGCCAAACAGTTCGGTAAAGTACTCAGTCAACTTGTTGACGTCCGTGGCAAGCGTCCAGCGACTCGGCTTGTCGTAGTTGATCCTCCGCCGAGGAACGCGCGACGACGCTTTCAGGGTGTCTTCAGCCGCTTTCATATCCTTCATAGCATCTTCCAGATGTTTGCAAAGGGAGTCGACCGTTTTCGCCAGCTGCTTAGCCCGGTCTTCGGATGCCTTGGCTGCTTCATTGCTAGCGTCGAGCCGCTGCTTATGGACCGCTTGGACCTCCTTCAGATAGCGCCGCTGATTTCCGAGCTTCGACATCAAGCTTGTCCGCTCTGTTTTAAGGTCGAGATTCTCTTTCTCCAGGCGCTCTAGCTTCGAGTTCATGGCGACCCCCTCCATGATCACCAGCTGAAGCAATTGCTCCACGCTTAGCTGCGGAGCCGCGGCGGTGACAGCTGGTGGTCGTCCCTCGGGAGGCTGCCGCCCGTTCCATGCAACCCCCTGGTCGACACGGCTAGAGGTCACGAAGCCGGTAGCAGGCGCTGACGGCATACTTTCGATGGTCCGCGGAGGGTTGGAGGCGTCGTCGACACCGGTAGCATCTGTAGCGATGGCAGATCGAAGTATTTGAATTAACGACTCGAAGCTGTCACTCGACAAATTCAAAAAACTAACAACGAACGATTGCAGTTGTATCCGGCCACGTCAACCGCGCCCCGTAGCGCAATTAATCGATCGACTGCTGTTCAACAATTAGCTTTGCTTACCGTCGTGGCCGTCCGGTCTGCGCCCTTTTGCACCCCGTGCTGAGTGATTGTTGTTGCTGCAACTGCCATCCATCTTGAGTAGTGGCGGCGGCGCGGGGCGATCCAACCTCCTTGCAAGACATATTAGTGAAAAAGTCTTAGATTTCAATTTGAATACGCAAATTTGGCAAGAGCTTCATCAATGATTCACAAGTTAGGAGGGGTTAACTTTGAGGTTCGGGATGAGAGGAATACCTGCTGCCGGCGAGCGATGAATAGACGGACGTTCGACTGGCCGCACGCGCTTTCAATGTCAATATGCGCAATGCAGGGTCAATAGCGGTGTCTATAAATTCAACAGGTCCCCCGTACGCGCTGGTCAAGACGCGTGACGACAGCGGATGGCGATCCAACCACATGAGAACATTTTGATAAAAACATCTTTAATTTATATTTAGATATAGAAGTTTAGTAAGATCCGCGCATATAATCAGTAACAATTAGGGGTTAAATATGAACTTCAGGATGGGGACCACCTGCCGCGCGACGATCGATGAAGAGTCGGGCGTTCGACTGGACGCACACGTCTCAGCTAATGACAGAATATGTGCACTTCGAGTTCATTCGCGGTGTGTGTAATTCAAAATTTCGACTGTTCGCGCCGGTCAAGACGCGCGACGAGAGCAGATGGCGCCGCTCACTGCGTCCGGTGGACGTCATCGCCGTCATCCTGCGTGTTGATGATGTCGTTGAGATCATTTACTCTACGCTACTTACTTTGATGATAGTATTAGACCTAATAATGTCAACCAGCTGTAGCGGGCAAGGCTCAATTGCGTCCTTTCGTTTTCTATTTGTAGTCTCGTACAGTGTCTATACTGAGAAGCCGCGATGCGTACTCTGCGAGACATGAATGTCCTTGTCGTGAAAATGAAATGGGGTCACATTTGTATTCTTTACAAATCTACTGATGAATATCTATTCAAATATTTTCTGAAATTGTACTGGATGGTCAACGCCCATTTTCTTCAGCTGTCGGTATGTACAGGGGGCCTGTATCCCAGACGGCGCTGTGGGTCGCGAATCTCACACTTTTGATGCCCCCGAAAGCGCAGTGCATGCGGTGCTCACGGAGACCTCCTAAGAAGCTGCCCTTATGCGACATGTTCACCGTGGTTAGTATGAATACCAAGGGTTTAATTTGTATCCCCTACGGAACTGTCACCTTTTGGTAGCTTGCAAATATCTATAACATTATGAGTGAGTTGTTTCCTCTACATTTTCGTGATACACGGTAGAGCCAAACCGCACGGTCTCGGTGTTAGTAGAAGCTCCGGCTCAAATGAAACCGTATCATGTAGTAGGCATGCCAACTAAGCTACCCCGTGTGATTCAACGCCTCCGAGGCTTTCCATAAGTCTATGAGTGAGTTATTTTCTCTAGATGTTCGTGATACATGGAAGAGCCGGACCGCTCCGACGATGCGTCTGAAGAAGCTCCGGCTTAGATGAGACTGTATCATCTGGTAGGCCTGCGAACCAAGCTACCCCGTGTAGTTCAACGCCTCTAAGGCTCATGGCCCACGTGTTGAGTGAAACTGTTTCTTTGTGCTACAATTGACGCATAACTGTGAAAGCTTGAACCTTGTCACTAGCTAGGTGGAGTGCACATCAGCTGCGGTAGTACACAACACATAACTTTGATATTATGGGACCACGGTTGTCATACACGCGTAATTGTTGCAGCTCTTATGAAACTAACATGCTCTTATGAAACTACACCGTCTCATGCTCTGATGATACTAGTGAGCTTGTTGCGATACTTCATGTTCACGTTTCTACACGTCAATGGAGTCGGGCCCACCAAATGTGGTTCCTTGAGAGACCCTAAACATGGCCATAATAACCTCACGGCAGACATATATAAAGGCGACCCGGTCTATGGTTGTGTGATATGTCTTTCGCTCCGGTTTTTTGCGAGTAAAAAGCTGCTAGGGCGCACGCGCTAGCCCCGGTGGTCGTCCACTTCCTAATCGTCCAAGCGCTCCTCTTGGACGCGGTAACGGTCTCGCACATTTGCATGCCCATGGCCGCCTTAACGGTGTCATCCTAGCTGGCGCTCGAAGCTCGTCCCTCTTGAATATTTAACCCCGTTCACGTCTCGCTCGTGTACCGGACGATAGACAATTAGGCCGCGCCTCTCCTGCGGTGCTTACGTACACCTTCAAAAGAGTTGCCCGAATGCACCTGCCAAACGTGGCCAATTATAGAGCTAACACGGTTCGGCTATGTTTCCCACGCGGGTCTGCCCCCCACCGAATGGGCGTATATATCTATGGCACTAGTTAGTGCATAGTTCTTTTCATGCTCGTGTTACATGAACATATGGAAGAGCCACACCGTTGTCATGTAGCGTTTGAAGAAGCTCCGGATTATATGAGAATGTATAATCTTGTAGGCATGCGGCCTAGGCTACCCCGGTAACGGTACGCGAACATGGTTACCACTCAACAACGTGAAATCATCGACGGTAAGAGTTCGGCCAGTTTCCTCAAACAAGTCACAAGCACATGCGTCGACATTCGTTACACAAAATCGAAGAGGCAAGAAACCAAGTTTTACCGGAACGGTGTTCACGCTGTAAGATAAGTTTGATGTATGAGGCTTTCGAACCTCCGACAACCAGTACGACCACACAATAGTCGAACCAAGTCCAATAAAGCCATGTCGAATCAAACAATCAACGTTGAACGAGTAAAGCGTGCGTAGATCAAAGAAAGCTCCGAAACCGACGTGACAATTTGCCTTATGAAAGCTAATTGTAGACACATATCTGTTCTTGCTTGCTATTGTTACTACGGTTGGAAGTGCAAATGGAGAGAGAGGTGAAGAAATGTCTTTTTGTTAATATTTAACGATAGAATGTAATTGAACAAAGGAGATGTTAAAAGGTTATGTCACCTCCCTCTATTGCACTCGGCTCAAATACCTCTAGCCTAGCTAGCTTGCACCTCCTCTCGCTTGGTCCTCGTGCCCGATGCTAGGGCTCTTGTAACAGTGTGAACAAACTATCGACGCGGCCTCTATGTCTCGGGAAATCGTACCGGCGCGTCACCTAGCTAGTTAACACCTAGCTAGATTAAATGTGCGTGCCTATACGTACCGGGAAGTACTGGCACTATAATACGCATCAATACCCTCGCTAAATTGGAATAGCGACGTAACCACGTAGTACGTCCTTCCGATGGAAAAGAACGATTTAGATTACTAACGAGTACATGTACAATTTCATGTAATGTATTGTTACATGATTGTACTCGTCACAATTGCCCCTTTCACACCCTTTACTCTCGAGGACGGGGATCGGCAGGCTCCTATGGCGGTTGATCTTGTTGATCGCTTGGCCATTTTGGTGGCAGCGCATGACTTTTCCTGGGCTTCGGTGCGGTGAGCTTTCGCTCTTTGCGGTTTGAAAGCAATGCCCGTGTGAAGGAGTGGGTACGGATGTCTACATACATCCGATCCTTTCCGTCGATTTCTTGGGAGTGTGCGTCGTGAGTTCATGCATCGCCTTTCTATGGTTCTTCATGGCACGTTGGGTTCCTCTTCGTGATGCCTTGCATGAGCTGGGTGGTGCAGCTGCGGGTGCCTGCTTCCCCGCCCTGAAGGCTTATCATGTGCCCCTCTTATTTTCTTGACACTTCTTTGCTTGTGGATCGAACTGCTTTCTTTGTAATTCATCGTTATTTATTGATTGTCCATGATGTACAAGTATGATGAGTATATCCATCGTCGTCCGCGCGGGCGGGGGAATATTCTCTCCGAGCGTTGGTTGTGGACCAGTCGCTCCGGATGAAAACAAGAAAGTAGAATATTATAGCTCAGTACAGGTAGCCTTACTAACGAAAAAAAACACGACAGCTGCACCACTCTTCGCTCGCAGTCCCTCTTGCCGTCGGTTGAGGAGCTTGTGATACAAATTAGGTCCGGCGACAATAGTCTCACAGCTCTACAAGATCACAGAGTCTTTCACTCATCGGAAAGTCAATATTTCCTTCTGCGCGGTCGAAAGCACGGCGGGCCCAGCAGTTTTTTGTTTCAGTGCTCAGGCCTTAGCTAAGGCCCGCCCCCTCCTCCGTCAGTCCATCCCGCGCCGCCAGCTTCCCCACACCGCCAAAGCAGCACCCACATCGCGCTGCAGCATAAACCATAACTCTGCACGCCTTGACATCAGAATGTCGAGCACGGTGGGTTGCGGAACTACGCTGGCCCGCGCGCCCGTCCCCACCGCGTCTTGCAGTGGCCGTATGCTGCTACCCTGCCGGGAACTGCCCTTATTCGTGCGCGACGTATTACGGCGGCGACCCACGCTCCGCCGCCCTTCCGGTCACCTGCTGCTCACTGCGGCCTGCACGCCGACCGAAGTTAAGGGCAGTGCTTCCCGGCAATCCAGTGTTGACTCCAATGGTGCGCTTTATGCCCACGTCCTCTTTGTCGTTCCCATAGCCGTAACCCTCTCCGTAGCACCGACGAAAACTTTGTCGACAGTTTTACCACGCGAGGAAGATGTTTCGAAACGCACTTGCGTTACAGCAACCATGAGAACAGGACAGATTGCATATTAAATTTTCGCGCAGGTGGACTGTGGATGCTTTGATGTAAGCTGGGCATGCCGGCGCGTGGGTCAGTCGTTAGGCGCAGTCGCAGTTTAGTTTGGTGTAGTACCTCTTCACATTTGGGAAATTCTGTGGACGAGTCCTGTGTTTGAACGGACTGCTTCAAAGAAGGTGCTATGTATTTGTTGATAAGCATTTGAGCTGAACCCTGTCGTACTGCAGATCTTGGCGTCGTGAAGACCTATGACGTCGTCGCGCTCTCCAACCTATGCGTGGATATCGTGCTGGAGGTGCCCGAGTTGCCGGCCGCTGACGACGGGGTTCGACAGCAGCTGCTGAGGGAGCTGACGGCTGCGAAGATGGTGGAGGATGAGACGTGGGAGGTCGGCGGGAACGCCAACTTTATGATCTCCGCGGCTCGACTCGGAATGGCCGTCGCGTCTATCGGCCACGTGAACGACGACCGATTTGGGAAGTTTATGGCGCGCGTGCTCGAGGTGAGGGACAGCCACCTTGGACTGAGTGGCGTGCACTCGCCTTGATCGCCAGGTTGAGTGCTGCCGTGAGCGAGTGGCGTGCTTTGTCAATGGTGTGTGGTGTGGTGTGGACAGGACGAGGCGGTGAAGCACGTGGAGCGGGTGCCATTGCCTCCAGCGGAAGAAGGTGTGAATGCGGAGACGCTCCTCTGCTTTGTGCTGGTTGACCCCGACTCCAACCACGCCTTTTGCAGCCGGTACGATTTTGGGCCGTGGCCACTCCTAGACCATGTGGAGGAGCTCCCCGAATCCTCACTCCAGGTGCCTCCTCCCTCCGCCATGAGAGCACACACTCACACATATGCATGGATGCGCATGCGCGATGTAGCCACATAATCGCCAATAATTACCCCTTATCCCTGAGATCGAGCATGTACGCAAACTCACTCTCATGTGCGTGTAGCACATGCACGCACACTGCGGCACATCTCGCAACGTAGTGTTTACATCAACGCCAAAAATTGCAGATCTCATGTTTGCTTCACACGCACACACACACACACACACACACACACACACACACACACACACAAAAATGCGCCCAAGACTAATACTAAAGAAATTCGCCATATGTGCTTGAATCTAAATCTCATTCAAATTCGTTATCATGTAATATATGGCAGTTTTGCCTTACGCGCACTCTAAAACGCTGTATCATAAAGTCAAAAAGCATTTGTGTAATCCTTCATCCTGAACGTACGCAAACTCTCAAACATACGCCGCCATTTTTTGGTGTCTGCATGCGCACATTAGCACTGCTGATGTCGAGATACATAAACGCCCACATAGATATGTGCACATGCGCATGCTCATACAGACACATTTGTGGACTTATTGTCATCTACTGATACTACATACACACACATCTTAAAAACGTACTTATGCAACACACACACACACACACACACACACACACACACACACACGCACTCACGCACGCACTCACGCGCGCGTACACACGCACACATGTGCCCGAGTCAGATACGACCAAAAACGGTCACATGCAAATGAGGAAAAATCTGCATTGGAATTCGCTCAATGATATGGATAGCAGGTGTACGCGCACTCTTAGAAATATCATTAGTTTACAAGGTAGGGGCGTTTTTTACACCCCTACCTCCCCGACACACATACACACACACACACACACACACGTTCACTCACTCATACATACATACATACATACATACATACGTACATACATACATACATACATACATACATACATACATACATACATACATACATACATACATACATACATACATACATACATACATACATACATGCATGCATGCATACCTACATACCTACATACCTACATACATACATGCATACCTACATACATACATACATGCATACACACACACACACACACACACACACACACACACACACACACACACATCTTGACACAATCGAAAAGCACGCACTGCTTTGAATTTTATTCCCTGATCCAACCTCACTCACCTTGTGCATTCATTATCCAGCTACTTCGGGACACGCGCGCCGTCTACGTGAACGGCTTTTGCTTTGACGAGCTGCGCCCCGACACGGTCATCACCGCGATGTCTGCGGCGCGCTCCGCGGGCGCGGCGGTGTTCTTCGACCCGGGCCCGCGGGCATGGACGATGCTGGAGGGGGAGCGGCGGCGGGCGATGGAGGGGGTGCTGGACAGCGCAAGCGTGGTGCTTGTGACGCGGGAGGAGGGGGAGGCGGTGACGGGGGAGGGCACCAGCGAGGGCATCGCGCGCGCGTTCCTTGACCGCCGGGGCAGCGAGCGGCTGGAGTGGGTGGTGGTCAAGAACGGCGCGGAGGGTGCCACTCTCTTCACCCGCACCGCTAGCTTCTCCGCTCCCGGCTTCAGCGTAAGTCCCACATCCACCACATCCAGCCTTGCAGTTCTGGTGTATCAACAGAAATGGAAATACTCGAAACTCATCGGGTTTGTCCTCTCTCCCTGCCTTCTATTTTCATCGGAACGAAGCTCTATCTCGCTTTTACCTGTTAAAGAAGGTGCACGCTGCATGTGGGGTGGTAGAGAGAAGCCTAAAGAGGCCACTTACTGGTAATTGTTGGGCAGGTGGACGTGGAGGACACGGTGGGGTGCGGCGATAGCTTTGCTGCTGCCATCGTCCTCGGGTACATCCATGAGCACAGTATTATCACCATCCTGCAGCTCGCGAACGCGGTGGGGGCAGCCACAGCGACGCGGCGCGGCGCGGGCAGGAACGTGGGCGACCCCGGCACGGTGGAGTCGCTACTCTCCCGCGACGACGATCACTCTGACGCGCACACGTTGCTGATGCGGAGCCGCGGCAGCAGTGGCGACGACAGCGGTGAATGGGACGGAGTATCTCTGTAAGTCATGAAGAAGGGGCAAAGACGTGGCTGCTCTGCCTCATTCCGCAGAAGCAGCCAATACACACCTACCTCCCCGTTTCCTTTCCAACCCCTCTCTCTCAATTATGATATAATTATAAGAATACTATTTAGCAGCGCGACAGCGCCGTGTAACTCATTCCCGTGTGACGGCTCTGCCGGTGTATTATACTGTTAATTCGTCGTGGTTAACTTCAGCAAAGTGCCCAAAGCCATCCGGTATGTCGCCAAGCCCCGCACAAATCAACGCATAGGGTGAGCCAAACCCGACAAGTGTTGCGTGGCAATGCGGCTCACTTCTGCGGGAATACCGCAAAAAAACAACAAAAAAAGAAAGTGGAGTTCATAATTTCGAAACCCGCGAGTGGGCGCGTTCCATGCGCAATAAAACGACGCGTTTATTGTGACCTTATTCAAAGTGCTTCAAGCTCATATGAGCAAGCTATGATTGTTTATAAATGTGTCGCCGACAGTAGGTGGACACTGGGTTGTGCGGATGCCGGTGGTGAATCTGCATACGCGATTTCATGCATTTCCTCAATAGCGTCATGCCCAACACCACGCCCCTCCGTCGCTAATGCATTATATTTGCACGACCGTCGCAAAATTATTCGTACTATTGCGGCTCTTTGAGCCCGTTGCTTCTTTTGTGTAACCGGCACATGAGTGCTTGATTGAAAAGCGTCTCGCACATGTGTGGGCTTTAAAACCCCACGACCCCAAGCCTGGTAGTGCCCGAATTCGCCCCCCTTACTTTCCGGTAGCATCCTTTTGGGCGCTAAAGTAATACCTATCAGCTCAAAGTATATGTCAATAATTCGATGTATGTTAAATCTATTTCACATGCCAACGTGCGAAATCTGGTCCGAGTTTTGTGGAGGAGTGTATGTATCTGCTTCCAAGTCGCCCACCGCTGCTCTCATGGCCATGCACTTAGGTTTAAAATACATGGCCAAAAGTGCGTCAACAACACGCGATACCTTGACGTTTCAACTTCACTAACGGTTTCTCTACATTGTCTATCGCTTTCATTTTTCTTTGCACGACGCACGATACACACTCTTCGAGTTCCAATTACGGACCGTTAGTCACACAAACTCTACCCAACCACGGCCGAAGACCCACCAAATCATCAACCTCAACATCGATAAATGTCAATCAATATAAATATATTGGAGAACTAGCAGCTCAAAGTTCAAGCGTTGTGCATCGCCACTACGACAACACAACAATATCATTCAATCATTTCCACAACGGAGTACGCTCAGGTTGCGGGTGCACGACATGATCACGACGCTCGGCCATTTGAGCAGAAAGACAACGACCATGATTATGGGTTACTTCGACCCCGGACAGTGGACACATTAAACACCTCGGACGTTTTCTAATTGTCTACCCCCGAGGACATTATCAGCCCCATGCCTAGGGAATCCTATCCACGACGAAATGTAAATGATCGGCATCGAATAAACAACACAAGTATTTTCACGCGATGAGTATCGACACATGCGATGCTGTGGTGTCTACACCGCCGCCGCTAACGCGGCACTTGAGACTAGTGAGAGGACGATTCGTTCGGAAACCTCTGCCCCTACGGAAAAGGCCGCGTATATACCTCATCGACGGCGCGGTACGTACGAATCAAGCAGCGGCCGCAATAGGGTAAGCTCGACTCATCTACGCTCGACGCTTCAAGGCGAATGAGGCTCTCAACGACGGAGAACGAGTCGCAAAGTGCCCCGTCTACTCCACAAGCATCCACATAATAACACCAATAATACACACACAAATCTAACGCTACTAGTTTACTATAGTTCGATAAAAAGTACTCATGTCGTTTATATCCACGATGCGCGGCCCGCGCCCGCCGCTCGAGGGCGCGAGTCTGCCAGCAAGGTGCTATGCATGTGCTACTACGGTCGGGCCCACCTAACCTCTACACCTTGGAGCAAAGGGGGGGGTTGCAGTAGGAAAAACCCTCGCTCGTGTCAACGGCCCCGACTCGATCCACGCGCATAACCCCGTCCGAGATAAGTGTTGCTCCTCTCGTTGCATCTGCCCTTCTAGCATTGGATTCCCTATCCCTTCGGGGTAGGGTGAGGAAACCATAGCTACAACTAGCATCCGTCTATCAATCCTCTTGACGCGTCGATCATATCCCGGTTTGTATTTGCTTGTGTCGGGCACCGGCTGAGTCGAAAACATACCGCCCGTAATCTCCCTATGTGGATTAATCATCAACGTTGCCAAGGGGCCGCGTTAAATGCGTTTACGGGCGATGCGTATTCGCGACAACCCTTGGCACGTCGCGTGAGGCACTCCTGTCGATGGCGAGTACCGACGAGGGGCCGAGGGGGAAGGGGAGGGGTGGGCCGTTTGGCGGGGAAGTGCGATCGTTATCCCAACCTCAAAGGTGCCGGGTACGGATGTTTAAATCAAAAGCATTCGTGCACAGTTTTTTCTGGTGGCGACCGATCTCGAGGATCGTCGCCATCAAACCATGCCACTACTCTAGTGGCTATCCTCCTCGTTTCATGTGTCGACCTCTACCCCCCTAGGTCGTCTCAACTTAAAGTGCGTTGGTTGACGTCCTCTCCACGGCCGGCTCATGATACGTCACAGTCTTGAGACATATGATAAGGTGCCGTCCATTTGAGGCATGTTTGTTGTAGAGGCGTCGGTAGACCAGCATGATCTAGCTCCTACCCGACACCGATCGTAGCGGAGAGTGGGGGGGGAAAGGCACGCTGAAACCTCTCTTCACATAGTCGGTCGTAAATTCCGTCTTCATCTCGATCACCTTGCCCAAGATCGTGACGGCTCGTCCCGGGGTGGCGATCCTCCGTGGCGTGCCCACCCATGTCACCTCGAGGGAAGATGGCTGGGACTAAGACACACAAACAAGGAAGGCTAGAGCTCATGCCTTTGCGCCGTTGTCATTTCTAGTCTTACATCGTTCGGTCCCCTATGTGTGGTATCGAGGTGAATTGGAGACCGTAGCCGCTTGCTTGTATCCCCCCCCCCCCCCCCCCCCCCCCCCCCACGCGGACGTCCAAGGGGCATTTTCTGTGCATGTCTCCATGCTCTCCCGTGTACGGAAATGAAAATATTCGAAATCAATATTGGTAGAGTGGGCCGATTGTTGTCTATCATTATGGCTATCAAATAATGCAGGATACTTAGAAGTAGCGACTGGGCGGCGTACTTCCCGACCAAGTAGCGTGCAACTATCGACGCATCGATCTCCATTGTGTGCCGAAGTTCCTCGGAGGGTTAAAAATGTAAGTAACTACATTAGTTATCAAAGACCCCCCGCCTAAGCAGTAACAACAAAAATCATTCTAACATAAAACATTATTATATCTCAAAATAAATCCACTTGTCCAGAATGGAAAATGGAAGTTGCTGCTAGACTACCTTGACGATGCACGGCCCGCTCCCACCGAACCGGGGGGGCGAACGGCCTAGTAGGCCGGTAGGTGTTCGAGAAGGGCGACGGACCATCCTAATCTAGTTCCCGCGTCACGTTGGTGTTGTCTAGCATTCTTGTTTCGAGTGTGGCCCTCTACGCTAACCCGGGTCCACACTCGCTCGTGCAAATGATTTACAACAACTACTTAAGTGAGCGCAGTGGAGGGTGGAGACAAGTCTGTTTTTCCCTGTCTCTTCTAATTACATTCAGCCATATTGCAATGAGTTTCGCTCTCGCGAGATCTCTTAGCATCAGCCGTAAGTACTTGTTACGCATTTTGTTATCTAAGCAAATTGTCACAATGGTTTCGGAGCGTTTGATCTACACGCTTACATCTACTGTGCGACTTACGAAGAGTTTCTCGACATTTCACGGACAATGGATGTATTGGGAATTGGCAACTGATAGTTTTTTTGGTTCCGTACTTCCTTTTTGAAGGGCTTCAGCATGCGACGTGCAATTCGTCTTGCAACGTGAAGCTCAATCGGGTAAGGTGTAGTTTCCGTCTAGCGGAATTTTACCTAATGAAGCACCACTAGGAGTAGCTGTGCGAGTGTTGTCACGCGAGACCGGCTTGCCATATTCGAGCGATGATTTATAGCTGGTACGCGACGAAAATATTCCGATTACGTTGGCGGCTGGCAAAAAGCAACAACTCTTGATTTTCTCATCGTTTGCTCCGTCACACTTACTCGCTTCTCATTTACGTAATGTTGCTAATGTCAAAGCAACAATTGACACTGAGGCGACCATGTTGGAGGACATTTACGTCGTTCCAATTTCAATTTCAATCGATGAACAAAGTCTTACGCCTTCTCACACTAGGAAAGTCAAACATTGTAATGCGTCGCACTAGCTTTTGCATTTTGGATTTGTTGCGTCTTGGCAAGCATTTTGTAATGAAGTTAAGGAGAAACACTTTTTCGTGCCTCACCACGACGACCTACCTAAGGACTTCCTCTTCGCACCTCGTTAGATTGGTGGTGATTTTGGTTTAGTTTCGAAGCAATGCGTGGGTTTGCCAATTGGTTGGTGATGAGCCGACGGATTTACGCTTGCGAGTTCCGCTGCCGACAACAAACTTCGATGGACTTCATGTTTCCCTAACCGAAAATCAACGTAAGGAAGCCGTACAAGCCGAGATGGAACTAACCCGAGAGACCTTGAGGATTGGCTAGAGTTTCAGCCAAAACGTTTCTTGATGTTGGAATTGGAATTCGACACCTACAGTGCGGTCATCTGGGTTACGTCTCGATTTGACGGTCATGCGTTAAAATGGGGTAAATGCCAAGACCAAAAGACAAGTCCTGCGATTTTTTAAATAGAATGTGTTGAGGCATTGAAGAGGACGACGCTTCTGCCGAACATGCGCGACAATGCTATTAACTCTCTTATGGCTTTCAATCATGGTAACAAGTCCTTCTGGGGGTACACCATGTTGTTCAACGACTTCGAGAGACGTTCTAAGGCTGACATAAACGACGATGTTCAGTGCAAACGTTTTAAAAGTGGTATGGCTGATGTTTCTCTTCGTGCTCGCGCTATGTCACATCGGGCCATGTCGGTTATACCTTTAAATATTGTAAAGCTACATAATTTTCTTAGCCGCATGGTGGCCGACTCGCCACATTTGGGGCGTGTTGAGCCCAAGACCATATTATTGTCAATGGAGCAGGACGTAGGAATGGGAAGCGTCCCATGAACAAGGGTAGTGGAAATGGCTACGGCAATGGAGGCAAGAGGACGAACGTGAGGATGAATCTAAGGACAATACCAAGGGCAGAGGTCGAGGCCGTAGCGAAGGTAAGGGCAATATGAGTAAAGGATGTCGAATTAATTTCAATGCCATCGTGAAAGCGCTTACGCCCAAGGAGCAAGAGAGTCACAAAGATGAACAACTGTGTTACAATAACCACAAGCTCGGACATCGCTTGCGTAATTGCCTTGTATTACAAGGGGAGTCGTCAAGCAAAGCGGACAAGCAAGAATGATGGCGGCCAAGCTGACTTGATAATGGACACGAGCAGTCGGCTACTAGTGAGGTCCATCTAACACCGCTAATTGTAGAGGATATGATCCTTCATACGAGGCACCGGCGCCCGCCGACGGCGCAGCGGTGGCGGCCCCGGAGGGGTGCGCTCGCAGGCCCGTCAACATCCCCTCACCTCCCCGTGGGGGGCGCTCGAAACCCCGCAGCCGTGCCAGGCTTGGCACAGTAGAAAGCTAATAAGGGATCCAACATTGCGATCCGCGCGATTTGCAATTGTCGAGAAAGCCATGTACGGAGAAATGGTTTTTTATAAAGTATCATACGTACATTACCGGCGCCGAGATCTCCCGCCATGGCCGTCCGATATGTTTCTAATACCAAATACTCCGAAATACCGCCCCATTTGGGGTGGGGTGGGGCCTGTATCTTGTTGATTGTGTGGTGGCGAGAGGGGGGGGGAAAGGATAGATCAGCGGTGGGACGCGGGTGTTGAAGCTGGCGGCGGAAAGACGGAAAGCAACGCAAGGGTATGGCGCTCGCTCGACGTCGGCCAGCATGTCGACGTCGAGCACGCCGAAAGGGGCCAGCACGACACGAGTAGCGAGGAGGAGTGTCGCGACGGGAGGAGCGGCGAGGTCTGGCGGCGGGGTGAATCGTAGGATCAACCGCCGCCGGAAATTCGGTGCGGGGGGTTTGAATTATTTCCGCGCCCCCACGGCCTTTTCGGATCCGGCCATTGCGACCGCTCACTACTCCCTTGTTACCCACTATCGCTAGGCACACTTAATATTGGAGAGTGCGAGCCCAAGTAAGCGCGGAGGCTCGCACTCTAAACAATGCTGCTCGATGAACGTGCAAGCGGTGGGTGGAAGGTTCCATCGCTGGCTGATTTTCCAGACATGTACAAGGGTGCCAACACAAAAACCCCGGGGAAATGGCCGAGAAAGCTTTTTAGCGCGGCGGCAAGAGCTCTAGCTTTCTTTGTCTGGCTTTCTCGGTCCCCCCAACCTGCCCTCGAGGCGACGGGGGAACCTCGATGACTAGGAGGAAAGTCGCGACGGAAGGAGCAACTACGACCTTAGGGCAGGGCTTACGGGATGCGACGGCGTGATCGACGAGCGACCGTGTGGGGAGGGTTTTTTCGCTACCCTTTCCCCTTCTTTCTCTCGCAAGACCGAAGTCGTGCGGGAGTTAGATTAGGCTAGCCCGTCGACCTTCTCGAACGCTGATCGGCCTAGACCGGTCGGAACCCCGGTTTTGTGGGAGCGGGCCGTGCATCGTGAAGGTCGAGCAACAACTTTCATTTTGCATTTTTAACAAGTAGAATTATTTTTGAATCGGTTTTTTCCATGATTACAAAATTATGGCGCCCGCCGGCGGCGCGGCGGCGGCGGCCCCGGAGGGGGGTGCGCTCGCAGGCCCGTCGGCATCCCCTCACCTCCCCGTGGTGGGCGCGAGAAAACTCCGTAGCCGTGCCGGGCCTGGCACGGTAAGGGGCTAAGAGGGCCGACAGTTCGATCCGCATGATCAGCTGCTGTCGAGAAAGCCCTATACATAGGGCTTTTGAAAAAATGATTTTGTGCAATGCCGGCACCACGATCTCCCGCTCGGCGGCGTCCGATATGTTCTTCGCGGTCAGATACTAGTGAATACAATAATCATACTTCGAGGGGGTGGGGCTTGTACTCCAGGATCGTTTGATGGCGAGGAGGGTACTGCCGGATCAGCGGTGGGCAGCGCGTGTTGGAGCAGGTGGTGGCTAGCCGGGAAGCAACGCCATGAAAGGGCACTCGCTAGCCGTCAACATGTCATGTGCGAGTCGAGACTTCCCGGGGGGTGAGGCAAGACATGGCACATGCCGGTGAGTCACAGGCGGAAGAGCGGCTATGTGAGGCGGCGGCGATCCTCCGGATCAGCCGCCGCGGGAAAGCCATGTACGGAGGGCTTTTTCGGAAGCTTAACTAATGTCCGTACCCGGCGTCGAGCTAGTTGGGGAGCAGCACCAAGGCATGGCGCTCACTAGCGAGCCGCTACGTCGACAAGCTACATCTCCCGGAGGGAGGAGTAAGTTTGGGCGGCAAGGAGGCCGGTCGCGACGGAAGGAGCGGCACGATCTCGCGACGACGACCCTCCAGGTTGGTGCCGCCGGAAAACCCCGTACTGTGGGTTTTGACTAATTTCCGTGCACCCGCGGCCGGACGGATCCGACTCCGGTGACCTGCCCCGACAGGCCTACAGTCTCTTGAGTGTGGGCCCGGGTGGACGCGGAAGCCCCCGCTCAATAAAGGCTGCTCGGTGGACGCGCGATAAGAGGGGGGAGGGTACGGGCGTAGGTCGGGCTATATGAGAGGTACTCGGGTAGTAGACAAAGAAAAAACCGAGGAAATGAACGGGGAAAATCCAGGCGCGGAGGCAGGAGTGTTAGCACTAGCATCCCGTTGCCTAGTGCTTATTATGTACAAGGTAGCTATTTGTCATCCTAGTACTTAGTGTTATTCTATAAGCGGTACTCTATTCCCTTTTAGTGGCGGTCGGCCGGCCTTGCCGGTGCCTTCGCCGGCCGCCATCTCTTTCTTCCCACTTCTCTAGTCACCACAGCCAGCCGGCACGACCTACGTGTAACTATCCGTTCCCGATTCCGGCAGATTATGGGCCCTCCACCAAGTTGCACTAGAGAAGAGCGTGTGTAAAGCGCTCGGCGCCACGCTAGTCCTACCTACTCCCACGTAAAAAAGAGTAGAGCGTGTGTGAAGCGCTCGGCGGCGGGCTAGTAATTAATCGCCCAACCGACACCACGCTTCGCCTTCGAGCTGGTTGTCCGCGACTGACCTACCATCTCCCACGTAGAAAGGAGAAGATCGTGTGTAAAGCGCCTGGCGCCACGCTCGCCCCACCCAACTTTCAGTCTCACCTAGCTTGTAGCCTACCGATGCTCTAGACCGGATTTGGTTGTTTAAAACCGACCCGCGAAAAATCGGCCCGTGCGTACTTTAATTAGTACGTTTATTGTTTTTTTCCGAGGAGGCAACGCCGCAACGCTCACCTAACTTAGCGGGGAACTTACTTTTTCCACGGCGAAAAGGTGGAGTAAACACGAGGAGCGCCCGTCTATGCTTTCGCGTGTCTACACGCTCCTAACAACCATGTTGGCATTGGTTCTTCCTCGCCGGTTGCTCTCATGCGTCGGCTAATTCGCCGGTGGACAGTTTTTCCCGCTACATGTCAGAATAGTACATTACGCAGTACATTTGGAACCGCTTCATATCGGCACATTCCTATGGGCACATTCGTGTGAGCGCATGTCGCTACCACTAAAGGTACCCGGCTTGAGACACACGCTACATGCACTACACCTTCGACCAAGATGGCACCTTCCTCAACGCAAGCTAAGACGACGTCCTCAAGACCTCGGCTACCTTGAGCGGGGATGTTAGCACTAGCATTCCGTTGCCTTGTGCTTATGTACAAGGTAGCTATTTGTCATCCTAGTACTTAGTGTTATGCTATCAGCGGTACTCTATTCCCTATTAGTGGAGGTCGGCCGGCCTTGCCGGTGCCTTTGCATGCCGCCATCTCTCTCTTCCCACTTCTCTAGTCACCACAGCCGGCCCCCTTGTGGGGCCGGCACGACCTACGTGTAACTATCCGTTCCCGATTTCGACAAGGAGCGCCATTTTTTTATGTATGTGTGTCTCGGTCCCCCCCACCTGCCCTCGAGGTGACGGGGGACCTCGACAAGGAGGACCGTCGCGTCGGTAGACGCGGCAACGACCTTGAGGAGGGGCTTACGGGATGCGGCGGCGGCATCGACGAGCGACAACGTTAAGAGGGGTTTTTTGCCAGCCTTTTCCCTCCTATCTTCGGCAAGACCAAAGTCACGCATGAGCTAGATTAAGCTGGCCCGTCGTCCCTCCCGAACGCCGACCGGCGTAGGCCGGTCGGCACCCCGGTTCGGTGGGAGCGGGCCGTGCATCGTGAAGGTCGAGCAGCAGTTTAGTTTTGCATTTCTTGACAAGCGGATTTATTTTTAGATCTGTTTTTCTTGATTACAAAATTATTACGTTGTTACTGCTTAGGCGGGGGGGCTGTGGCAATTATTGTGATTGCTTACTTTTCTTTAACTCCCGAGGAACGTCGACACACAGCGAAGCTAGGTGTGTCGATAGGTGTACCTTATCGAAGAGACTCGGGCCCAACTTGCTCATAAGGCATTTATGTCTAGGTAGAGTGGCCCGATAGATGGCCTCCGGTCCAGTTTGCCGGCTCGGTGTGAACAATTTCAATTTCAAAAATATTTTTGGTATAACTGCTTAGGCGGGGGGAGTGTGACAACTACTGCGGTTGCTTACAGTTTTTTAACCTCCAAGGAGCTTCGGCACACATTGCAGATAGGTGTGTTGATAGGTGTACCTAATTGAAGAGTACCCGGCCCAATCGTTCCCCTAAGTGTCCTAGATGGCAGAGTATTGATAGCCGTTAGAGAGTTGTCGGTTTAGTTTGCCGATATTATTGTTGTTATACGATTCCAATCTGAGACACCCAACATATATGAGCACGCCCAACAATTTGTAAAGCCAGACGCCGTCAGCATAGTAAGCAATGAACAAAAAACCACGAAAACGGTGGTTCGGTCACCGCCCTAAAATTGGAGCCGCCTCCCCGTTATGTATAAGTATTCCACATCGGAAAACTACACAACATAAACCGTTTTAAGGTGGTTCTTAAGATAATACAAAAGACAATTCTTGGGGGGGGGGGGGGGGGGGGGGGGTGTGGGGGTGGGGGGTGGAATGTGCGTTTTTCTAGTGAACTTGGCAAGCTGCATGGGACATAGATTATTTTAAGCGGTAAGCCTACATTCTCTTGGCCGCTTCATATAACAAGGCCGCTTCATATAAGATCGATTGTTATATATGTGTAAACACTCGACGTTTAATAAATTGGAAACTTGTCTCTTCGGTTTTAGGTCCTTTGCACGAACAGTTCCCATTCACCTTGGAGGGGTGTGCTTATGATGAGGGATTTAATGGGCACGAGGGCCTACCTCATTGTTCTCCTTCCGACTCGAACTTGTCGAGATACTTGTCTAGTGAGCGTGTTTTTACTAATCCGCCATGGGAGCTAACGGACAAAATCGGACAATATTGTGAGGACTGCTGGCGTACGCCACTTAAGTCCACTCTCGCGATCTCCGCTCTTCCGAAGTGGGCTAATTTCAACAACCTTACAACGAATTGGTAATTGTAATACAAGTTCCATGCACGCACGCAATCAATCGTCTTCGACTGCTACGCCTCATGAGACAGTTGCGCATGCTCTTGGCCAGTATAACTAAGGTCAGTGGATTCGGAATGTCCGCTTCTTCCTATCGAAGATGTAACGGCGACAAAGGATATGTATTATGTATCAACAACGGACGATTTGAACTTGATCGCTAAGAAGTGACTAGCATACAATGCTTCTAATGTTGTCTTTACGGACTACATCGAAAGTCGTTCTCTTCTGCAAGTTATCTTGTTAGTTACGCCTCCATATGGTCAACGACAAGAAGCAACGTTGGTGGATTGCGCTGCGACGCCAGATTTTGTGTCAGGAGATTTGGTTACGCGGAAGGGATTGCAAACGCGTTAGTCGTCTACTATAGCCCATGTACGACCTGCGAATGGCCAACGAGTTACTTCGACGAATGTGTGTGGCATTTCTCAAACTCTCGCGCGCTCAGCACGAATTCGTGCGTACGCTCCACGTCCTCCGAGACTTGCGTGCATCACACATCGTGTTGGGTTTACCTTGGTTGGACGATGAACAAGCGTGGCTTAAATTCAGTAACGAGCGACTTTTATCTTGATGGAATATATTTTTGTTTCAACTCAAGTTGTGGATCGCCGACCTGAGTATATACTTGCCAGACCCTCCACTGCGCTTGCTTGTCTCCACCCTCCACTACGTTCGCTTAAGTAGCCAAGCTTATCTCGCGTTCAGTCTCGAAGCGTCACGCAGCCCTCGGATGCTTGTCTCATGACGTGTTGGCTCTTCCCTCGGACACACGTGATCAAACGCGTCTTGACGATTAGTTATCCTCACCATTAAGCGTATTAGTACCATAATGGGACTTGAGCTAATTACAATAGGTGTGCCACTGTGGGTGCACTTTTCCTCGGAGACTACGGAATGCAACAAGTCGCGATACGTAAGAGTCCTACATTCATTTACATTGCTTAGGACAATACTCGCCACACCGGTCGTCTCCGCCACATGAATGACAATGATGGAGAAATCGTGAAGGCAAGGCATGAATAAGGGTAAGACGACGGATTGTGGGAAATGCATGGGCTCGAAATTTAATAATAATACGCGAAGATGGAACGGCCCCGTGGGGATTCCCGTGCCGTATTGTAGCAATGCGTTTCCAACATACGAAGCAGGTGAATAATGAATACCAAAGGTGTTGGTACATGCAGAAGATGGCGTCTTAAATCGATCCCATACCGCGGCTTTGACTAGGTTAGAGGCATCGCGTGGTTATGTTGGCTGTAATATAGATATGCTAATTTCATGGTAAAAGGTGCAGTAACAAGCACGTTATTCAATTAAATTACAAAAAACCCAACAAAAACTTGGACTTGGACGCACGTTATTTAAACATATCAACATATCACCGTTCGCGGATGGTGGAAAAGCTCACTGAAACCGTGTAAGCGCATTACTTACCTTCTTACATATATTTGCAAAATCACGAACGGCTTATGACCATAAGTTCACACAACCGTGCGCACATTAAAATGTCTCAACCAAAATCCACCAACATCCCGATGTGTCCACGTTTTCCCTTTTCAGCTATCGCTTACGCAAACCCACCCGTCCGTTTCCCTATCGCATTGGGTGGAGGGTGGCCTAAGGGCCACCCATACCAAATTATGCAATAAGAGATCCATATCTTATTTAGCATTTTTGAGCCCACCACAACTTAAACGACTCGTAACGGTACCGTGTAGCGATACTACCTCACGGCCGCCTATAGAGGGTGCTGTTGTAAGTAATACCGTATACGCATTAGTTGCAGATAGCTACTGTAAGCTACTCTAGATATGATTAGTACATGTCTAGATCGGACATACCGATAAACTGTTTGACTCGGTACAGAGCTGTCGCTAGGCTACAGCTCTAACACTTCTGTTGTCCCGACACCACGCATGTAGGCTGGTTGTCGCCGTAACTGTTCCGTTTGCGGGACTGTGACTGTAACTACGTTTGCGTACGTTATCTTCCACACTAATTGTGTTTGCATGGTTCAATAGGTTATGGGCCCCCGCCTCACGTCACTCACGCGCGACAACCTGGTTCGGCGAGCTGCGATCGACAGCTCTCCCGCAGAAGGCAAGTTTCTTTATACTCCTAGTACTTTCAACCTGTAGTCGGCGGTATCGCCAGTATAAACTGCGATTTTAAAACCCGCCACCACCCCTCTTAAGTCAGCCACCCGACGGAGATAGCCAGCCACCCACACCGACGCACTCGTCGTGTGTGGACAGGGTGCACACAGGTCCAAGCTGGAGAACGGGGGGGTGCACCATCGGGTGAATACGCATCCACAGGTTGCACGCCGGCCGTAGCTTACCTTTTTTATTTTTATATTAATCTAGCGAATCAGCCACCAACGCAGCGCTCCACATGTCCTGGCCTTGGCCTCGACTTGTGCCCCACACTGGGTGGAGGATACAGAGAAGGTGCTCTGAGACACCCCGGGGCTACAGGCCGAGGGGTCGGCGGGCATCAGGCCGTCTCTTTGCATACCGCTGTTAGGCAGGAGTCCGGCTAGCGGTTTTTACCGCTGCCTGTTTTTTATTCCGCTCTTTCTTTTTCGCCCTCTGTCGAAATGGCGCAGAAAACTCCGCCTGTTTCACCCCCTGACTCCCTTGAGTCAGGCTCTCACCAGAGCACCCTCGATCACCCCCCGGATACTCTCGCGCTGCTCGTTGCGCAAGTGGCGCGCTTAATATCTCGTTTCGACTCGCAGTCGGCCGAGGGTGTTGTCGCTGCTGCGGGTGCTAATCCGCACCCCCCTGTAGTTCAGCGCCGCCACGATGCTCACCTCGAACCCGTCCGGGACAGCCACGACGGCCACACCCTCCACCTGCTTGAACATCCCCAGCCTGGTTTCGTACCCCTACACGCAGAAACAGTCTTTGCTGCTGCTACTCCTGCAGCTCCTGTTGGCGACCCCACAGTCGCACAGCGCCGTCACGATGCGCCCCGCGAGCCCTCGCGTGCCGCCGCGCACCACGACCCCTCGCGTCACGCCATCATGTTTGATCACCTACCACCACCTCCCCCCTTCCCCCCCGCCGGATATTCCATTCAACACCCCGGCCATCATATCCCGGAGGCGCCCTCTCACCTCGTCCCCCCCTACCGTGACCACCCGCACTCGTACGGCCCGCCGCGTCCCATGGCCGGCCGCTCTCCCTTTCCCGGTGGCCCACCTCCTCCCTTTCATGGCCGGCACTCTCCCCCAGTCCAACATGGCGACCCCGCCACCCGTGGTCGTCGTCGCCCCACTATTGACCCGGTGGTCATCAACCGGGCGGCACACGAAGCCCCCGGCTTCGACAAGGACGCCCTCAACCGGTCCATGAAGATGTCGGTCCCCGTCATGTGCCCGACCACGGACTTTAAGCAATGGAAGAGGACCTTCCTTAATTTCCTCTCCATCAAGGCCGCATACCTCATTCCACAGCTGGCCATCCGCGACTCCGGCGTCTGGCTCGACGAACAAGCGCAACACTACGCCTACACGCTGCTTCTGCATGCAGCCAGCGCGAATAAGCGCGCTGACCAAGCGATGAAATGCGTTTCTCCAGCACGCCCTGACTGCGCCGCTGCCGCGTGGGACATCCTTTGTGAACGCCTCAATTGTCGGTCTTTTGCTCGCTCCTTGTCCCTCCTGGACAACCTGACGGTCAGACAGCGCCCTGGTCAGTCACTCAGTGACTATGTCCACTACATGCGCCAAACCTTTGACGACTACAACGACACATGCCAATTGGTTGATGGCTCCGTTGCCATCCACCCCCACCACCTCGGTCTCCTCATGCTGCGCGGTATCTCCAGCAGCGGCCCACACGGTCAGGCGAAGCAATGCGTCATCAACGCCTTTGACACGGACTACATCATGTCGGCTGATGAAGTGATGGCCGGCATTCTCCACCTTGCGCACAACATGGACGACGACCCTGCTCCGGACACACCCGCTCCGGCCATATCACCCCCTCCCATCTCCGCGTTCGTCGCTGCGGGCCGCGGCTCGCACAGCGGTCGAGGCCCACCACACCGTAACCCTCGCGGCCATCGACCCAACAAGTGTGGCGTGTGTGGCAGCCTCAACCATCTCATGTCCGCCTGCACTGCCACGGATGACGCTATCCTTAAGTGGAATCTCGCCAAGCGTAAGCTGACAGTCCAGAAGTACGGCGCCGCTGACGGCACCCCCTCTGCTCACGCTGCGCTTCTGAGCGACGTCCCTGCCGACGACGCCCCCGCCGATGACACCGACTGCCTACCCACCCTCGAGGACTGCGCTGATGACTACGCTGACGACGAGGTGAGTGTCCCACTCAGTTCTGTGGCATTCTCCTCTTCCCTCGCCCCGGGTCGTAACCTGTCAAAGTTTTGGGTCGTAGATTCCGCCTGCTCGATTAACCTCACTGCGTTCCGAGATGACTTCGTGAAATTCACGCCCCCCTCCGCTCCCTCTCGCGTGGGCGGTGTCGGCGTTGACGTTAAGGGCAGTGGCTCAGTGCGAATTTCTGTCAGACTTGCCTCTGGCCAGCTCATTCACCGCACTGTGTATGCACTCTACACCCCTGACCTATCATCTCGCTCCGCACAGCGTCTCGGCAGACTACTTAGTGTCAGCTGGATGCAAACTCACAGCGGCTGTGAATTCATATTCCCCTCCAACTCTGACACTGGTTTGCTTTTGGTACCCACAGGCATGGGTGTGCTAAAACCTTCCGGAAACGGTCTCTACCTCCTCCCCCACCAGCCGGACCTCCCTTCAAGCCCATCCGCACCGGCGGCACTTGACCCCTCACCTCAGGTTGCCCTTACTGCCCAGTGTGATCCCATCCTATGGCACCGCCGATTTGGCCACCTCAACATGCAAAGCCTTCAGGCCCAGCATAATCACGGTGTCCCGACTAGCCCTGTGTTACCTAGCGTTGTAACCAAAGTTTCTTGCGACTCTTGCTTACTTCACAAAGCCACAGCTGCACCACGCAACAAAACCGCTTGCGCGAAGCCATCCCACCCCCTCCTCAACCTGTCCGCTGACCTCTGGGGCCCGGTCAATGTCCCCTCCCCACATGGCCTCCGTTACTGCTTGCTCGTCATCGACCACCACACCAACTACATGTGGGTGCGGTTCCTTAAGTCTAAAGACGACGCATGTTCGGAATTGGAAACCATCCTCTTGGACATCAAACACATGCATGCCCGCCATCACTCCCAGACGGGCGCGTTCGCACCGGTCCTCAAGTTTGACTCAGATTCTGTGTTTGAAGCTGCTGTCACTCGCCGGATGTGCGCACACCTCGGCGTCGGGGTGCAGTTCTCTGCCCCATACGCCCACCACATGCTCGGAAAGGCCGAACGTCCCTGGCGCACTATCCGGGACAATGCATCGGCGATGCTCCACAACATGGCCGTTCCCAACTCCATGTGGTCGTGCGCTGTCAGCACTGTTGTGTACCTTCGCAACCGCACATACAGTCGCGCGGTCGGACCTAATGGGGGCGTCCCCCTCACACTCCTTACGTCGTCGGTGCCCGACGCCTCCAAGTTCCGCGTCTTCGGCTGCGCCGTTTTCGCCAAGGTCCCCGACAAACAACGTCGGAAACTCAGTGAAAAAGCATTTCGCGGCGTCATGGTGGGCTATCCCCCTGACGCACCCGGGTATCGTGTCTACAATCCGGAAACGCGTCGCATTACCACTTCCGTACATGTTGTCTTTCATGAAGACACACCAGGCTTCGACACACAACCCTCCGTCGACTCGACCATCACCGACTCTTCGGAAGACGTACCCGCACACTCACCCCTACCCCCCCCCGACAGCCCCTCGCCATGCTCGGCTCCGCTCCAACCCCATTCGCTACGGCGATATGGTTGCCCACATGTCCGACTACCCACCCACCCTCGTAACGGCGTGTTGTGATCCTGAACAAGGCAAAGCTCAAGAGGACATCTTTGAGCACCCTCACGTCCCCGACCTTGTCACGGGTCCCCCACACACACCTGCCGGCACGTCCTCTACCGCCGTCGCCCTCCTCTCCGCCCGAGAGTGTGTGGAACCAAAATCCTACCGGGCTGCGCTGGACAGCGCCCAAGCCCCCCAATGGCAAGCCGCTATGCAACAGGAGTATTCCTCCCTCATCAGCAACGGCACGTGGGACCTTGTGGACCTCCCCCCAGGCCGCATGGTCGTCAACAGCATGTGGATCTTCAAAGTCAAGTCGGATACAGCCGGCGACGTCTCCCGCTTCAAAGCGCGGTTCGTCGCCAAGGGGTGCAGTCAACGCGCCGGACTGGACTACACGGAGACCTTCTCCCCGGTCATCCGCATGGCCAGCCTGCGTCTCTTCCTAACCATCGCAGCCGCCCGCGACCTTGAACTCTGCCAGCTTGACATCGACACAGCGTTTCTCTACGCCCCCATCCGTGAGGATGTGTACATCCGCCAGCCCCTCGGCTTCACCGATGGAACGTCCAAGGTTTGTCACCTCAAGCGCTGCCTCTACGGCCTTAAGCAGTCCCCCCGCGAGTTCAACATGCTCCTTCGTGCATGGCTCGTCGACCATGGATGGCAACAATGCGTCTCCGACCCGTGCATCTACATCTTCCGCACCGACCACGTTTTCGCCATGATCGCCATGTACGTCGATGACATTCCCGCGGCCTGCAATGATGCCACTTGGCTCGCATCGTTCAAAGCCCAACTCGGAGCACGGTTCAAGATCAAGGACCTAGGCGACCTCTCCCAACTCCTCGGCATGCACATCACCCGCGATCCATCCACGCGCACGATCTCACTGGACCAGTCCAAGTACCTGCGCGACATCCTCGCCAAGTACGGCATGTCCGACTCTAAGCCGTCGTCCCTTCCGATGGACCCGGGCTTTCTCGCCGGCCTCGCACACTTGAATTCGCCCTCTCTCACAGGGGTGGCCAAGGACGTCTACCCCAGCCTCCTGGGCAGCCTCCAGTATGCAGCCGTTTGTACACGCCCCGATGTCTCCACGGCGTTGAGCATCCTCGGCTCTGCCCAAGCCTCACCCACCGAGGCACACTTGCATGCTCTGAAAAAGGTCCTCCGCTACCTCCATGGCACCATCGACATGCGCCTGACGTTGGGGGGGGGCATGGACCACAGCCTCCAACTCACAGGCTTTGCCGACGCTGATTGGGCCAACGACAGCAGCACCCGCAAGTCTCGCTCCGGCTATCTCTTCACCCTCGGACGCGGGCCCATCAGTTACAAGTCCAAACAACAGACTTGTGTGGCTCAATCCACGTGTGAAGCCGAGTACTACTCTGCGGCTTACGCCACCAAGGAGGGACTCCACCTCCGACAACTCATGGGGGAAATCTTCGACTCCCCCATCACCGAAACCACCACCATCTGGGAGGACAACCAAAGCGCCATTGCATACTCCCAGAATGCCTTGGTCAGCGAGAAGACTAAACACATCGGCCTGAAGTGGCACTTCCTCAAAGACCACGTGGAGCAAGGGACTATCAAGTTGAGGTACCTCCCCACTTACTGTAAGCTACTCTAGATATGATTAGTACATGTCTAGATCGGACATACCGATAAACTGTTTGACTCGGTACAGAGCTGTCGCTAGGCTACAGATCTAACACTTCTGTTGTCCCGACACCACGCCTGTAGGCTGATTGTCGCCGTAACTGTTCCGTTTGCGGGACTGTGACTGTAACTACGTTTGCGTACGTTATCTTCCACACTAACTGTGTTTGCATGGTTCAATAGGTGCCGATGTGGGTTTACGTGCCAGTCTCATATCCCGGGGCGCCGAAAAAACCACCTCACAGCATTGGACTTTATTGGGCCTTTATTCACATCATGGTAAATTATGGTAATACTATTAAAATTATATATCTAAATTACACGGGGCAAGATTAACAAACGTTGCCATGACGCTTCGCAAGTCTGACCGTCTAGGCTAGCTTTTGTAGGCGTTGCCTCAGGAAAACTCACTCCTACATATGATGCGCCGCACACAACTTAAGTCCATCTTCTACCTCTTGCGCGAGCACAACTCTAGCAAACGTGTGACGAGTACAAACCTGCAACAGTACATTGCAAGACATTGTACATGTACTCGTTACGGATTCCAATTCGTGCTTTTCCACAGGACGGACGTATACTCGTGGGTACGTCGCTACTGCAATATTGTAATGGTGCTGATGCTACAGTACGACCAGTACCTCCCGGTACGTACAAATATGCATAATTAATCTAACCAGCCAGATGACGCGCTAGAACGAGCTCTTCGATGTTGAAGGAGCCGCGTCGTGAAACCCAATGCTAGGCAGGCCGCGTCTCGAGGCAGATGACGACGGTTAGACAACCCTAACGCCAGACACGTAAGCCAAGCTTGCAGGCGTAACTAGTCTGGGCTGAAACCTATTTAAGCCCAGTGCAGTAGAGGGAGGTGACATAACCTTTTAACAATTCCTTTGTTCACTTACAACATCTACTGCCTAAGTACAGCAGTGAAACATCTTTCACCATCGCCTCTCGACAACATCATTTTGCCATCTTGCAACACCAGAGCTAGACAGACTAGAACAGATTTGTGCTAGCGTTTAGCTTTCAGAGGCTAACCGCCACACTGGTTTCGGAGCTCTTTGGTCGACGCACGCTTTCGTTGCTCGTTGATTCGCTCGACGTTGCTTGACTGAGTTGAGATGGCTTCTCTAGGACCCGGACACGAGTAGCGAGGAGGAGTGTCGCGACGGGAGGAGCGGCGAGGTTTGGCGGCGGGGTGAATCGTAGGATCAACCGCCGCCGGAAATTCGGTGCGGGGGGTTTGAATTATTTCCGCGCCCCCACGGCCTTTTCGGATCCGGCCATTGCTCAGGTTGAGCAGGCTGTTTTAGCACAGTCGACAATTAATCCGGATGGCACTTACGTCGTCCCGGAAACCAGCAACATTGACGGTCTGACACTTACGCCCGCACAGAAGGGGTTACTTCGTGTTGAGAAGCACAAGAGTGAGTTACTTCACTTTGGTCACGTGACTCAGTGGGAATTCTTTTTTCGAGCTGTTGTTCAACACGCTCGAGTCCTGCTTGACGACGCGTCTATCCCGAGACAGTTCCACATGTACTCCCGTTTTACAACGGTCGACTCTGGTTCTGTTTGGCTGCGGATTCGCGGACACATCAACCGACTGATTGGTGAAGGGCCTACAGATTTACGAGTGGGAAAGCCGATGCCTACCCACAACTTGGCTGGACTACCTGTGACCCTCACGGAGACCCAGCGTAAGGCTGCAATAAATTCACCGTATCAGAATGGCCAAGTACCTCATGTCCTGGAGGATTGGCTTGAAGCTCAGCCTCAGCGTTTTCTCATGCTTGGGATTTCGCCTGGCACGGACGACTCAGTTATCTGGGTTACTTCACAGTTCGCTGGACATCTGAATGGGTGGTGGTTGAACCGGAAAACTCAGCCTCCAATTCCAGCTACGTACGACGAGCTTGTTACGGAGTTACGCAAGTCAATGTTTCTTCCGAACATTAAGGACGATGCAATTAACGCTTTGCCCAGCTTTACGCAGAGCAGCACGATGAGTTACGCGGTCTACACTAAGCAGTGCAACGACTACTTACGTCGGTCTCGTGAACATCTGACAGCCGTTGGATAGTGTGTGCGCTTTATTAATGGCCTAGCGAACACTTCGCTCAAGAACCAGGCTAAATCACACCGAGCTCAGAAGGGGTACCAGATTACACTGGTGGAGCTGCAAAATTTCTTGAACGACGTCGTTACAGATTCGCCGGAACTCGGCAATACAAAGTCTACTCCTGGTCCATCTTCCCAGCCTACACGCAAGCGTAATTTTGAGGACCCTCTCGACGAAGCCTCTAACATCTGGAAGCGTAACAAGGGTGGCCGTAGTCTTGGCCGCGGACGCGGACGCGGACGCGGACGTGGTGGAGGCAACAATGGTGGACGTGGTCAAACATCTGGCCGCGAAGATTTTAACACACTCTCAAAGGCAATGACACTTGAGGAGCGTCAACGACACATGGACGAGGGACTCTGCTTCAAGTGCCACAAGAAGGGACACCGACTGTTCCAATGCCCGGAGTGGAAGGGCAAGGCACCAATGGAATCTAAGAAGCAATGATGGTGGTAAGGCTGTTCTACTAATGAACTGGAGCAGCCGGCTACATCTACTGTTCATTCTCAGACAGTGTTAGCGACAGAGGTCGTCGAAACACCTTCGGCATCTCCATCGACTACAGTCGCGACACCTGCAACACTAGTGGCAGGTCGTCGTCGTCAGACTAAGCAGAGACAGAGTCGTAAACTTGTAACCATACGTTCAATTGATTGGAAACAGGTTGACTCAGTCTTTGACCCTCTGCATGCACAAGTCAACTTCACATTGGAGGGATGTGCTGATGATGAAGGTCTTAACTCGCACGGTGACTTACCTATCTGTTCGCCGAGTGACTCGATTCTTGACAGAGACTTGACAGGGGAACGGGTGTTCATCAACCCACCCTGGGAGTTAGCTGAGCAGATTGCACAGCATTTTGAGGATTGTCGTCGAACATCTCCGACATCTACATTGGCTGTATTTGTACTACCGAAGTGGGCGAAATTTACTCGAGTGACTAAGCACTGGAAACTCTACCGAGAATTCCCAGCGAGGACGCAGCTTTTTGCTCGTCAGTCACTTGAGAACCCAACGCAACAGGAGGTGGTTGCTCCAGCTCCTTGGCATGTACAGTTGTGGTTAGTCGACGCAGATTGTGCGTTTAACGACTCTACAGTACCTACAGCACCTGATCAACCCAACTCGGTACCAGTACCTTCAGACGGTGCGGAAGCGTCCATCGCTACGCTGCAACAATTTTCTTCGCCAGCTACAGCCCTACTGACTGACCTCACGGAAGCTCGCCCGTTAATTCGAACCGAGCTGACTGTGAAAACTCCTGATGGCGGTCACCAAATTTCTGGATTAGTGGATTGCGCTGCGACGCTTGATTTTGTGTCAGAGGACTTTGTACGACGTTTTTCCTTACAGACTCGAAAGTCTGCCAGTAAGACCCAAGTTCGACTCGCTAACGGACAACGAGTGACTTCTACGACAATCTGTGACGTCACTTTTGAGCTGGCTCGACACGAATTTCACCGGACTTTTTACGTCTTACGTGATTTACGTACAGCTGATTTAATCCTGGGTTTACCATGGCTTGATGACGAACATGCCTTTATACAGTTTGGTACAACCAGAATTTTTACATTAATGGACGGCACAGCAGTGGAGACTACGCTCGAGGAACGACGCCCTGAATGTCTGCTGTTGTCATCTACGAAAGTCCAGAAACTCATGCGCAAGACGCGCCGCAGCATGGGACGTCATGCTGATTTTTACGTCATTGAACTTACGTCAGCCGCTGAACAACCGACAGACTTTCACACAGGAGAGGAGCTAACTGCAGAACAACGTGACAACTTCCGAGCGTTACTCTTTGATGACTTCCCGGAATTACTACAACCTGTTGACTCTCCACGTGTAAGCCGACAGTGGGATCATCCCATTGCAACAATTGGCCCGATTCGACGCCAACGGCTGAACAGATTGTCACCTGCACAGCGCGCTGAGCTCAATCGACAGCTCAAAGACGCGATGGAGGCTGGTTTGGTCCGTCCTAGCTACAGTGAGTTCGGCTCGCCAATTCTTTTTGTGCGGAAAGCTGATGGCTCGCTACGTCTGTGCATTGACTACCGTGGCCTTAACGAGGTTACGCGTAAAGATGCTTACCCACTTCCGCGTGTGGATGATACTCTCGACGAACTTAAAGACGCGCATTTTTACACACACCTCGACCTCGCTTCTGGATTCTGGTAAGTTCGAGTGCGTGATCAGGGCGTTCACAAGACGGCTTTTCAGACCCCTGATGGCTTAATGGAGTGGGTCGCCATGCCGTTTGGCCTGTACAATGCGCCGGCTACATTTCAACGAATGATGAACGACATTCTTCGCGACTTTTAACATAAGTTCGTGACTGTCTACCTAGATGACGTTTGCATTTACAGTCGAGCACTGGAGGAGCACCTGGAGCACCTACGTCTAGTGCTGCAGCGATTCAAGGAGGAAGGGCTGAAATTAGACCTTAAGAAATGCTTCTTCGGACAACAACAGATGGAATACCTAGGCTACACTGTGTCAACCGGTAAAATTTCGGTTTCCACAAAGAAAGTCGAGGCCGTTGCAGACTGGCCAATGCCCAAGACGCAGAAGGAGGTTCGCAGTTTTGTACAATTCTGCAACTTCTATGCCAGATTTATACACCATTTTAGCGACCTTACGGCTCCATTGACGGACTTACTGCGGAAGTCCCAGCCACAGAAGGTTACGCTGACGCCTGCCTGTTTGGAAGCCTTTGAGACTCTAAAGTTACGGCTCATTTCCGCGCCATGCCTGATCCTTCCGGAGGTCGGCTCGGACGCGACGTTCACCGTGGCTACAGATGCTTCAACAGTGGGGATTGCAGCAGTCATGTTGCAAGACCAAGGAGGAGGTCTTCAACCAGTCTCTTACTGGGCGCGTAAGCTGAATCCAGCTGAGCGTGGAAACACTTACTCTGCGTACGACTTAGAAGCTTTGGCCGTATGCGAAGCTGTCAAGCATTGGAGGTGCTATCTTGAAGGCTGTTCTAAGTTCCTTGTCGTAACAGACCACGACACACTGCGACATCTGCTCAGGCAACCGAACAACAGGCTGAACAAGCGGCAAGCAAGATACCTGCGGGATTTGCAACCGTTTGTGGGCTCGATGACACTTGCATATCGCAAGGGAGCTCTGAACGAAGCTGGCCCGTTCAGCCGGCGTCCAGACATCGTACCTCTGGCCACAGTACCCTTATTTTGGGATGGCGAGGTTCCGTCAGATCGAGAATTACGACGGAAGTCCAAGCTGCTGTTTGAAGACACACAGTTAAATTCACTTACTGTTGACGCGCTGCAGCTGAGCCATGAGTTCGCTGATCTCATTCGCGAGGGGTTCTCACAAGACTCGTTTTATGGGGACGAGGGTGAGTGGACAAGAGACAGCCGGATAGAAGCCAGAGACGGATACTTTTGGCGCCTCAATCGTCTCTGTATACCACAGAACTCTGAGCTCCGACTGAAACTGATCACAAAGCTGCACGAAAGTTCGTCAGCTGGTCACAAAGGAGTTGCTAGCACTCTTGCTAAAGCACTCGACAGATTCTGGTGGAAGCGAATCCGCCAAGACGTGAAAGATTTTTGTGAACGCTGCGTCGTGTATCGACGAGCGAAGATTCGACCGCAGATGGCTGCGACTCTTTACCCGTTACCTGTTCCACCCAGACCGTGGCATACAGTTGGTCTTGACTACCTGATACACTTGCCTGAGAGCAACGGCTTTAACAGTATGCTGATTGTAGTAGACCATCTAACTCGAATGGCCCATTTTCTGCCATGTACAGAGTCGATTACTGCCGAAGAAACTGCCACTTTGTTTTTACATGGAGTCTACCGCTTACATGGACTGCCCCGTGTGCTGATCAGCGACCGCGACCCGAAATTTGTCAGCGCTTTCTGGCAGACACTTTGGAGACGTCTCGGAACGCGTTTGAACATGTCTTCAAGCCGACACCCAGAAACATACGGCTTGACAAAGCGAGTGAGCAGCACATTTCAGCAGCTTCTTCGTTGCTTCTGTTGCTATAATGGCTCTGATTGGTCGACACTTCTACCGCAAGTGGAGTTTACGTACAACGCTTCGCGTGCACTCGGAATTGAACACACACCGTTTGAGGCTAACTTTGGATTCTCTCCTGAGGAGCCTCTTGACCTACTGTTCAGCATGCGACCGTCGATTCCAATTTCGCAAGACGCAACATAACGGTTGAGATTACTACAGGAAGTACACACCTTGGTACGCTCAGTGTTACAGCTACACAAGGACGAGATGCAGGCGCGCACAGAACCGTCTACAGCGCCACACTTCGCTAAGGGAGACAAGGTGTCAGTCGTCACAGCAAATCTTTTTCTGCGAGGACAACCGAACCGGAAACTCAGAGACAGACAGCTCGGCCCTTTTTCAGTGGAAGAGCAGATTGGAAAACACAGTTACGGATTGAAACTACCATCGACAGTACGCTTACATCATGTGTTCCATGTTAACAACTTACGACCACCCTGTGCTACCGCTCCACTACGACCAGCTGTCCCGGTGACTGTACCTGAAGGAGACAACGAGGAGTTTGACGTCTCGCACATCTCTGCTGTGTGCATCAAGTCGCTACCCGGGCGACGAGGCAAGTATTTGCTCTTCATGACGCACTTCAGTGATGACGACATTCCACCTGTCTGGCACCGGTTGAACGAGGTGCATAGAACGATTGCGTTACAATATTTCTTGGAGACACCCCAATGGCGCAACTTCGCCAAGACTCAGGCTTACTTTGACTTCATGTACGCTCACCCAACGCGCATTCCTGAGTCCCAGTAACATCTTCAGTAAAGGAGCTTAGACCACGGAGGTCTATCTCGCGGCAACCTCATTGATCTGTCAAGAGGGGGAGGGTACGAGTGTGACGAGCACAATCCTGCAACAGTACATTGCAAGACATTGTACATGTACTCGTTACGGATTCCAATTCGTGCTTTTCCACAGGACGGACGTATACTCGTGGGTACGTCGCTACTGCAATATTGTAATGGTGCTGATGCTACAGTACGACCAGTACCTCCCGGTACGTACATATATGCATAATTAATCTAACCAGCCAGATGACGCGCTAGAACGAGCTCTTCGATGCAGAAGGAGCCGCGTCGTGAAACCCAATGCTAGGCAGGCCGCGTCTCGAGGCAGATGACGACGGTTAGACAGCCCTAACGCCTGATACGTAAGCCAAGCTTGCATGCGTAATTAGTCTGGGCTGAAACCTATTTAAGCCCAGTGCAGTAGAGGGAGGTGACAGAACCTTTTAACAATTCCTTTGTTCACTTACAACATCTACTGCCTAAGTACAGCAGTGAAACATCTTTCACCATCGCCTCTCGACAACATCATTTTACCATCTTGCAACGACAGAACTAGACAGACTAGAACAGATTTGTGCTAGCGTTTAGCTTTCAGAGGCTAGCCGCCACAAACGGCATCTATACTCTTGTAGTATAAAAAAGGTGTACTCGGCCTCTATAAAGCTCGTATATACCAACCGAGTGTGCAAGATTATCTACGACTCAAACATGTTAGACTTGCTGCATGACCATTTGTATCATGTTGTCGACGTCCCGGAAGTCGAGTCCTCCGTCTCTGCACAAGTTGCACAATTAACATTGTTAGGTCATCAACCTTGGCAAAGCATTAAAGGGCACGCCATCCAAATCCAATAAAATTGCAATTTCCATCAAAACATTCCTTAGCCAAGCGAGTAGTACCAACGAGGGTAACGGCTCGGGTGATATCGACACGGACGCCCCCCCAGTAATTTTCAGCTGATCTATTAGACGACGCGTTCATCGACCCGCGCGATTGGGTAGACGACTTACCTACGGCGTCCGCGGACTCGCCGCCGCCGTTAACTGTCACACGATTGCGTCTGTGGCGACCGCGCCAAGACGAGGGCAACAAGCTCTTCTCAGAGGAGCGACGTATCAGTTGTCGCCACGAGTACCGACACCTAATCTGCTATGGTATTTTTCGCACCGCCATTGACACGGCACTCGAGACAATTATGGACGTGATTCGTCCGAAAACATACTCCTCACAAGCCGGACACATGGGGTCTATTCGACGCGACGAGGACGCACATGGTTTGCATCAACGCCCACGAACAGCGGCTCACTTACCTCCGACGCTTGAAGTGCAAGAAGCTCTTGTCCGGCCAAGAAAACGTCGCCGAGCGCCTCGTCTACTCCCGCTTCTTCGACACGCAGATCGGCGAACGCATCGCCAGCGGCGTTGACGGACTACTCGCCGCACTCTTGACAAGCGCCTCGAGGTCAATATGCACGCCGCAGGTACATGAGGCACATGCGTAAGTGCAGTTCGAACACAACCGAGAGGAGGAGGCAGGAACACCACCCCATGTGCTACCAACCCGGGCGACTCAAACGGAGAAATGCCAAAGGACAAGGGGACGGCAGCCAACAAGGGAAAAGCTAGCACGAAGCCCGACAAGCCCAAGCCCCGCCCACACCCGAAAGACGAGGTCGAACACGACTACACGAGACGTAAGACTGAAGGAGTGAACCGCCGGGCCTCCCGCAATCCCGACCCCGTCTACATGCATCATCGCGTGCGGCGAAGTTGGAAAGATTGAGAGAATATCGGCGAGAGCTGGAAAGTCCTACAATGAACCCGGGAGAGAGTGACTCTTACCTTTCGATACAATTGACCCCCCCCCCCCCCCCCCCACCATTTAACCAAGGCGTCTCCTTATCATACGCAACACCAAAGCAATTCGCGTTTGTCGACGCAGAACTAGCCAAATTCGTCGAGACCGGAGAGTGGTAACGCCCAGCCAACACTAGATTCGTTTCGCGGCTATTTCTAGTCCGGAAATCCGGGAAAAACCTGTGGAGACTGATCTGCGACCTACGACGCCTGAACGACTACCATACAAAAAGCACTTGAAGATGGAGACCCTGCTAGGAGTTCGGCACCTCACCCGCCAAGGCGACTGCATGTTCAGTTACGACCTATAGGACCGGTTCTATGCTTTCAAAAACGCCCCGGAGTGTCTAGATTATTTCACGGTTATCGTTCGCGGGCAACTCCATCGTCTAGCCGGACTACCTATGGGCTGCTCGCTCGTACCTTTCCATTTCTGCAGACTCATGGAGACCTTCGTGCGCTACCTTAGTATTGCGAATCCGGAGAGCATCCCGCGCCTTGGCTAGCGGACACGACACTACTTGAGGCGCAAACGATGGAAGGGCGAACGGGTCTAACCGTGCGTGGACGACTTCATGTTCTTTGCCGCGTCGGAAGCAGAAGCTTTGCAAGACCGCCACCGCCTCGATAGACTGCTCGTTCGGCTCAGCCTCCTTCGACACCCCACCAACGCCTTGTGCGAGCCAACGCCCTTCGGCCACAACATGGGGATCAACATCGACTCTGCTACATGTTATTATTTCGCCCCCGCCGACAAACTGCGAAAGATCAACACCCAAGCCCGCCACTTCATCGGACACGCTACGAGAAAATCACGTTGACCCGATGTACGAGACATCTAGTCACTTGCAAGAGATGCTCATAAACGTTTCCTCGCCATTCCGGCGGCTCGCTTCTTCCTTCCCGAGCTCCGCTCCGTCATCGACGACAAGTGGGGTGGCAAGTTATGATAACTTCACATCTCCTGCGAGACTTGAAGTGGTGGACAGAAGTGCTAGCTCAGTCCAAGGGAAAGCTAATCTAGCGACTAGTCGAGACCGCCTACCCGCACATCGATTTTTTAAGCTACGGATCGGGAGCGGTAATAAACAGCCACACGGAAGCATGGGGATTTTGGAGCGAGTTCAACGAGGCTCAACACATTATGCGGAAGGAACTAAAAGCATATAGAATGGTGGTTCATACGTTCCTACCATTGATTGCATGCTTGAGCGACCTACTGCACGAGGACAACCAAACGGTCTACTATATTCTAGCCGGACTTACGTCACGCTCACCGAGTATGATGACCGAGCTACGAAAATTGTGGCACATGTTACACGAAAACGGAATCAACATGCGAGCCCGCTACATCCGTTCCGCAGCCAGCTTCTCGGCCGACCGGCTCAGCCGACACCTCGACAAAAAACGATTGGTAGCTCGACCCGGTCATATTCACGGAACTAAACTCCCGCTTCGGCCCACGCATTATCGATCGCTTCGCGTCATCCCTCAACCGACTACTACCCCGCTTCAACGCGGCGTGGCTAGACCCTTCCCGCGAGGCGGTCGACGCGCTACACCTAACATATTCACATTAGATCGCATAGAACAACTGGCTGCTATTACCCAACTTCGTCCTCAAGCTACGGCAAAGCGGAGTAGCGGCTATAGTAGTCGCCCCAAGATGGACGAGCAAGGTTTGGCACCATGCACTTACCGAGATGGCCGTGGCGGAACTCGTCATTGCTCCCCGGGATAACTTGTTTCGTCCATAACGACGAGCCAATTCAGGTATGCTAGGCAAGCCTCACTGGTCCGTCAATGTATTCCGCGTTCCTTACCGGCCATTCTACATTCAGCGAGGAGCCGTCAACGCCACTCTAAGTGCTTTCGCGAGCGGATAGTAGGGCCCACTAGCAAAATGGACGCACGCACGGGCAAGTCGAAACTAAGGTAGGTGAGTACAACGTCGAAGTCTCGGAGTGCACCAACCCTATGCGCCCTTATACGTCTCCCATCCTCGGACAAGACTTTCTAGGCGCACAAAAATGAGCTTACTTACAAAAGCCTCGGTACCAAGTGTCATATCCTAGCCCATTCAGCTAAGTGCTAGTATCTGGCATTATTTATTTCCTCTTAATGGTACATGTATCTTAGCGATATTCAGCGACTCTTTTATTGTCATCACGGCAATACCACTGTATCGCCGTATTTTCCCTTAACAGTACAGAGTTACTAGCATTATCTCTTCCAGATAGTTCTTTTCTAGATAGTTCCAAAAGCTTGTGCGATAAGGTAAGATAAACGGTACACATAATCTCAGATAATCTGTATCACTAGTAATGGTTTGGTTTAGTTAGCAGACAACACAAGCTACAAGTTCTAAGGCTGTTTCTAGAACACTTGAGGGGTGGATATTTAAGACGGGGACTTACTGGCCGAGGAAAAGACCCCAGACCGGTACATACCAGATTTACGCCACACCCAGATTGTAAGAAACCATGTTCCTAAGACAATCTTACTAATTCTCTCTACGGTGTATAATTAGATCCAGAGAGATTAGGTTCTACTATTAGTCTAAGGTTGCCAACTTAGCCTAACCAAAGTAGCTCCTCACACCAAGCACCTTATGTACGTCTGGCAACACAATCCAACGGTGCTTTAAGGTTCGCGAGCGACAACATATGGCCTTCCTCCCCGTTAACCCCGCCACGATGTCACGATTCGTCGCATGGCTCGGCAATCTTGGCACGATCAAAGCTTCAAATCACCAGCCCTACATGTCAGCGGTCAACAACTTCTACATGGACCATGGGCGAGAATCGGTCGCGCTAGGAGACCTTGTGGCGCGAGTTCGAAGAGGATTAGTAGTGTCGCATGCAACAATCACACCGACGCTCATCCGTGTATTACTGCCATCCGCGGTTGTTTACGGCGCGCTCACGCGCGCATACGAACTGCGTACTGTACTACAACTCATAACTACTGACGGCGTACCACGCACCAAGATCGAGCCACTACAAGCTTGTATCGCGACTATCGTCTTATTTGTCTTTTTTGGCGGGGTAGAGCAAGAGTTGAGTGCCTTAACTGTGACCTCGCCACTACACAACAAGGTGAAATCATCATGTACCATCGCGATAGAAAGGAACATTGGGACAAAGAGGCGTCACAACCGAACAACGCCTACTATATGCTATTCCAAAGGGTACTCACCCTAAGATCGCTAGTCTACTAGACGCATTCCGACTGCGGACGGCCGCTACCAACAATACCCCCATGTATCGTCGGGCGATCGACAACCGCGTAAAGCCAGCCATCGGTCAGCGGACACCCATTCGGGGTGGATGTAGCTTGTCCTAACGGACATCAAGGTCAACCCCCCATACGGCTTTGCTTGGACGTAGCATGCATCACTTCTAAAAGGTGCGACCACGGCCGCGTACGCGATCAAGGTTAACACACATAAAATTAAGTTTTTC